>NW_011627283.1:533284-707143 GCF_000204515.1 Acromyrmex echinatior
GGAGAGAGGGGGAGAGGAAGGGCGCGAAGCGCGGGTCGGAGTGTTGGAGTCGGACGGTGGGGCGTAGGGCACGCTCTCTCGCGGTATTTACGCCAAGCGTCAGTATCAATATGGCCGTTGATGTGAGCGCAGTGCGCGCAGAGACGTGGACGCGATAGTAGTCTCGTTTCGATCCCCCTAACATGAGGTATACTGCAGCCAGGAGGGACGCTTTTACGTAATACCCGGATATAACGAACGGTACCCGGCACGTACCCGCAAAATGAACTGCGCCGCGCCCGAGGCGGTCGCGACGGCAGCAGCCGCCGCGAGCGGCGAGCAGGTCGGTGCGGTACAAGGTACGTGATGCATCATCTTCTTCGCCGCGTCGCATCGCGTCGCATGGCGTGTGCGAGCAACGTGTCATCGTCCGTGCCTTCGCTTCGCGCGTGTTCGCTAAGAATGACCGAGGAACGAGACGTTGATCGAATGTTTACCGAGAGCGTAGACTCTCACGATCGCTCAAGATTTCGTTCTCGAGCCAAGAAGAGAGAGAGAGAGAGAGAGAGGGGAGGGAGAGAGAGAGAGAGAGAGAGAGAGAGAGAGAGAGAGGGAGAGAAATCTCGTCGCGATCGATTCGTTTGTCGCCGCTGTCATTCAACCTGTATACTCCGGACTCCGCGCCGCACCGCGCCGCGTCCCAAGATTCCCGACTGTAAACGTAAACGTTATCGTTTCGTCCGCGTGACTCGGACCGCTTCCTTCGCGGTCCGCGAAGACGCCGCGCGACGACCGCGAGAAACCTGATGGAGTTTTCGACGCCGACGCAGCACGAGGACGTGACTCGAAAACCGAAAGTGTGTGGTGCCGTCGACCATGAGATGAGGGAACGACCGCGTGTTTTCATTCCAAGGATGAAAATGAAAACGCGCTCTTGTTTGCCACGCTGGAATCTCGTGCTCCGAATCGACGCACGTCTCACAATCAGCTCCGGCGCATTTGACGTTGTTTGCCTCGCTCTCGCCTTCTGAGAATAATTACGACGGGGAGTCGGGGAGTCGGGGAGTCGCGCGAACGTCGCCGAGGGTATTCCACGAATTCGCTGCGCTGGTCGACCCCGAGGTCCTTCCAAGACACAATATGTCCTTCGGAGTTTGGAGATTTACTATCTGCGTGTTCGTTGCTCGTTCTCTACGACGACACTGCTTTTGTCGGCTTTCGTACCGATGATTCGTGAACGGTCGATCGATACGATCTTCAATTCAGGAATTTCAGAAAGTGGTCGTAAAAGTTTCACAAGTTTTAAAAGTCGGTTTTTCATGGTGACTTGGGAAAGCACGTATGGTGACTTGGAACTGTCGGGGTTCACGTTTCTCTCACCCTCCCTCGAAAACTTCACACACACAGTGAAACGGCTTGGAAAACGTGGCATTCAGCTGTGAACGTTATAGAAATATACAACCGGCTTTTGGACAATTTATCGTCTCAGACATGGGTCTCTCTCTTTCTTCGGCACCTGCCGCAGCAGATGTTAAGAATGGTCAGGGTTTGTAAGAAAATGATGGGCAGTTTAGAGACTTGTGTGAATTATAATACTTAAGAGGATATAACAATATATCGATCTTTGTGTGCATCGCTTGTGTGTGAAAAAAGAACTTGCTTTTTTTTTCTTTCTTTAATCGACACGACAAATTCCGACAAAATACTCGAATGAATGAAACTAGTAGATTTGCTACTAATAGATTTTGCTAACTTTAATAAATCATTCGATAATATAGTACGCTATCATCATTAGCTGGCATATCGTTTTCTCCGGAATGCTTCAATAATCGGTAAAATGCAATCTTCTAGTTGCGACGGAGATACTTGGTATTCTGTCAATCGATATTTAATGTCTTTATACATCTTTCGCCGCTCTCGGTAAACGTTTCGAGAATGCGTTGTTCGTTGCTCGTTTCTTTTGTGTCTTATTGTGATTGAAACATACTTATTAAAAGATTCAAACGTCTGGATTGATGTCTAGATATCAAAAACGCAATGTTTAACAATGAAGAAGGGTCTAAACAAAACAGTGGCGATGCAAAATCAACAACTGTAGAATTATTTCCATGGGTCTCAGAATTTAAAAAAATGTGCAAATGTATATACGCGAAAAAAAGTATGGCTTCTTTGGCAGAGCTTATGCAGTACTATATCAGGTAATTTACATTCGATATTTTATGTAATACTGTACGCAGTTCACCAGTATTATCATCCTGAGCACTGGTGTCACAATATTAGGTATTGCATTATAATATACGTTTAATGTGTAGCAATAATTGATATTCATATATAAAAATAAGCAACAGATTTATTTATATGAAATTTGAGTTATTGAATAACTTTGGAAAACTTTCTATCAGATTGTATCCAGCCGAGCAATATTCTTATATGGTATTAATATTTGATTTAATTAATAAAATAATATTATATGTTTTTATAATATCATATTTTTGTATTAAAATAATTTTCCTGAAAAGATAATTATTTTAATAAATAGCTATAATATAAATTGTAATAAAAGAAAAGAGTTACGTTTTAACGACAATATAATGTTTTTTAATAAAATGATTTTCATATATAGTTACAATTTAAATTAAAAGTTGTTTTAGAAGCAGTAAATTTAATAATTTTTAGAAGATAATAATGATCTTAAACTTTTAATGAATTTTCTAAACAGAATGTGATGTCTGTAATCAAAAACTTTAAATGAGACAATATAGTAACAATTCTTAAGATAATATGAAATTAACAGACTTTTTTAATGTAATAATTTTTTAAATACATATATCATTCTAAATAGCTTACTGTTGCTTCTTTTTCATTAAATTGAAAAACATTAGCTACATGCGTTACACACACTTCCTCTATATGATATCATTATTGAACTGATCTTGAGGGTCATCATGCTATTGCATTGACCCTCTCAATAGCTTAATCAGATTGTGTCTGAAGGTCGAAAAAATATTATCTTATCTATTACAAGACGATGTCTTAAAGCTGCAAAAGAATTTTTCTTAATTTTATGTAATCATTAATGAATTTCATTTTATTATTTACGTAATAATATAATTTACAAACACGCAAAGATTTATTTATAGATTATTGAAAACATATATAGTGAGAGCAAAAAATATTCGTACAAAATTTTTTATAAAAAAAGTCTTATTTGTAGAAAATAAACATTAATTAGTAATTTTATACAATAAATTCTAACATATACAAATGAACTTCGCATGTATTTCTGATATTATAAGCTAAATTTCTTGACTGTACGAATACTTTTTGAGCATTCAAACAATGAAACTTTTAATTTTCACTTATTTTTCAGATGATATATTTTCTATAATTAATACACATCTTTTTGGTATATATAATTTTAAGAAAACAGTCTATTTTATACTTTATGAATAAATTGTTAATTACCCAGCAAAAAATGATCATCAATTAAACGTCGAATCGACGTCAAATTGGTGTTGAAATTATCGTATCGATTCGATAACTCATTTCTCACTGGATAATATTTAATTTTAAAAAATAAAGTTTTTTTAAAAATATATTTTCTCTCTACGAACTTTTAGTACTCACTGTATGTCGTTTCATTAACAGATTCTATTTTACGGAATGTTACAAGCTAGATTCTAATATCGCGATTATATATATAAAAGCATAATATTTATTTTTCCAGAGAATGTACTAAAATTAGATTAATGTGGTATGAACATATTTTTTATTATATGAATATATTTTTACACACATACATATATATATTTGCTTTAGATAATTATCTAAACATATTTATTACCCATTCTCTGCACAATTCAAGTTGTAATTAATGTATACAGAAATATATTTTAATGTTACATACTGAACATCTAACTTCAATATTATACATTTATTCAGGAGATGTATATCTCATATTTTTATTACAGAAATGTAAGTATCAGTGTGAATGAATGTTATACAAAGCCTTTACGAGCAGCAAAGTTGAAGGATTCTATTAGTGAAACCTTACTTTTGTTCTTATATATCTATCGTGAGCTTTCTGAGGTAAGTTTAGCAGTCTATTATGTTATATTTGTATAATCTTCTTTTCGCTCTATGCACATAGCGTTTTGTAGTAACCCTTCACATTTAAACAAACGACATTCATCATTTTTCAGGACCGTAATAAATCTATTTACTTAAATAATATGTCCGATTTATTGGCATTGTATATAGATATGGAATTAAAAGCTTCAAAAAAAAGTAAAGAAGGTCATAACAGAATTTGCACAAGACTTATTTCTTGTCTTTATGTATATTTAGGTATGTATTTTAAACGTTACATACCCTGTATACTTAATTCGCTGAAGTTTAATTGATATTGATAAAATTTTTCTGTATTTTATCTAGAACATTCCACAGAGCATTTGTTAGATACTTTGATAAAAATACATTGTATGTGCCAGGGTTATCATCGTATTTTAGACCCAATAATAACGTAAGTATATGATATAGAAATGTTCGAAATTTTATTTGAAACTATCGATATCTTGCTACATTATTTATATCATTATTCAACAATAAATTACAAAACATACAGATTTTATATACATATATCAGCCAAAATATATTTAAAGATTTATTTTTTATATAATTTTATATGTTTCAAAGTTTTTCATGTCGTTATATATCTATTTCTTTTATTTGATTTCAGAAAAGTAATTAAAAATATTCCAAAGCATCCCAAATCAAATATTATGTATATTCGTTATCTTCTTATTTATTGTCTTTGGAAAAAAATAAATAGCAATTTAACCGCAAAAAATGACATTACTACAACCGCAATTGCCTCTCTGGGAACACCACCAGCGGCTTTCCCACCATGCGTGTTAAAAGATATATTACCGAAAGTGCCAAAGTGTCAACCAAAATATTCAGCAAAATATCTGATGCGGCGGAAATTTGATATAAAAAAATGCTGTGAAAAATTTATACAGTTCTGTAAAGAGAGCAGAGGAGATACATGCCAGCAACAAAGTGAAAATGCAACTACATGCCAGCAACAAAGTGAAAATGCAACTACATGCCAGCAACAAAGTGAAAATGCTACAATTCCAAGTTCATCCAAGAAGACTACTTCATTGGTACGTACGTAGTATTCCAGACTTGTTGTGATATTTATTAATGATATACTTTTGAGATCACTTTAAGATAAAAATTCTGATATTAAAATAACGAGACTACTATAGTTTTTAAATGAAAAATATTTAAAATTGAGCAATCAATTTCTCCGACATTCATACCTCATAATATCTCATAGTAGTGCATGTAGCATTATGTTAATTTCGACAATATAGCATTGATATTTGAAATAGCATTGATATTTTTACTTTTGTGCAATGCGCCTTATCTAAGCATGTCAATTTCACACAAAAAAATCTTAAGAATCATTAACGAGTATTACCATAAATTATCTCATATATATGTTACGCTGTCATGTTTCTTATAAATATTGTATGTTTTTATATAATTCTAAAACTATTTCTGTTTAAAAAATTATGTTGAATCTTATTTATATGTACAAATAAAAAATTACTTTTATGCAAATTATCAGAAAACCTTTATACACAGAATCCTTATTTAGCTTGCCGTAATTAGTAGAACTTCATGTACGTAATGAGTAATAATAAGAAAAATTAAAAATATGAAAGAATTTTTATTATAGTTTTTTTTTCTTATTAAAAAAAGATTTGTATAAAGGTAACAGGATTGACATTTTTTGATAAGGAAATAATGAACTATATATATTTTTTTAGCTGGAAGTTACATCACGCGAAAATAAAAATACAGAGTGTATTGAAAATAAACTTGTTTCTTCAGATAAAGATGTAGAAAGTAATTGTGTTGTGTCAGATAATTTAAAATCTTCAAATTTAACAGAACAAACAAATGTTAAACCTTTAGGCACAATTTCTACAAATATTTCTGTAACACGGACTATCTCTAAATCGGTGAAACCAAAAGTGCTTCCACGAAAGAAGGCTAAAAAATCTAATAAGATTGTACTAATCGATCTTACAACTGACGTCGCTTTCGAACGATGCATAAAGAAAAGGAAATCGAGAAAAGTTGCGTGGCTTGAAGAAGTTAAAAAGAACTTTGACGCGAAGTCGATAAGAGCGTCACGGAAGATTAAGAAACAACAAAAAGCAAAAAATTCTTTGAAGAAAATAACTAATCAACAATTGGAAGATTCGCTTCAATCTGTACATGCCACAGAAAATACAACTTTGAAGAATGATTCGAGTACATCTACGATACAGGACATGAAGTTAAATAACGAACAAATAAAATCCATGCATCTTGATGCAAAACATAACAATACATCAGTCAATGGTAATAATACAATATCTACAAAATTGGTACATACGAATAGCAGTGACAAAAGTGAAACTGTCGATATGCTGCACTGCACAGTTTCTTCTTCTGTAATTGTTAATAGACCACAGTCTAATAAACCAAAAGCTTCAAAAAATTCATTATTGGATATTTCGAATGACGCTAATAAAGTTAGCAAATGTCATGATGTTAATATTTTGAAAGCAAAGAATAATGAGAAAATAAATGATAGGGATAATACACAGACTGTGATTAAACGACTGATGGAAAAAGATACTCCGCCTGAAAGTGAAACCCATAAAAGAGTTGAAAGTTTAAGAAAAACCTGTGATTTAGGAACAGAGCACTCTAAAACTGTAAATACTCCTTCGATATGTGCCCAAGATAATTCCAAAGATGAAGATAATAGCTCTAATCATAATACTAACTATCTTAGTACAACTAAAGATAAATTATCTTCACAGGTAGCTTCATCTCTAGAGCACACGCACTGCAAAAACAACATACAGAATGAAATAAATGATGAAAAAATGGAAGATTTTGGAAACAATGAGAAATGTGTGCAGGAAGATATCTGTGAAATACAATGTTTGAAATCAACCACAGTTGATAGTGAATTAAGTAAAGAGAAATTTGCAGTTTCTACGACAGTAGCCGAAACTCTTACTACAACAACTGTAAGTAGTGTGGAAATATTAATAAATGACGCAACAGAATCTGAGCGGTTGCAACAATCATGCATTACTGGAAATACAAGGCACCCACAGGAATCTGAATCTCAAGATAAATATGTATCAACAAGTCACGATATTGCAAATAATACTGTAAGTATTAATATAACGAATGGAGACCATTCTAATGTACAAACAGATTTAAAAGTTGATACTTGTGTCGAAGTAAGCGATGACGTAAAGGATAGCAGATTCCCTAATTGTAAAATCAAAGAAACTATTTTTGAAAATCACACAGCTGATAAGAAAAATATTTCTAATATCCTTGACATGTCACTGTGTTCAAAAAATGAAAAAGTCAATGATATCGATTCGAAAGCAGATCATAAAGAAAATGTAGAAATTGAATCGAACAGGAATTGTGGTAGAGAATGTAATATAGAGGAATTAGTAGAAAGATCTTCTGTACTGTGCAAAAAAGTTGACCAAATGCATGATCATAAATCACCGAAAGAATCGTACAAGATATCACATATGAAAAATATTCAGGATTCATCGGGGGATAAATGTATCATTCAAGATTCAGAGTTACACGATAATATAGATGGGCTTTCATTATTAGCCAATGTTATCGCAAGTCAGCATGTATCTCATCTAAAAACCGAACGTGATTTAAAATACGAACAAATCAAAGTCAAGGATTATGCATCGTTAAGAAATTCTCCTAATAATCAAACTACGGATGATGAAGCTGATACCAATGATTCATCGACCGTTTCTCAAATTTTGGAGAATCCATCCACTGAAGTCATCAATAGAATAGTTGGGATTTATCCAGAAGACGCATTAGACAAAGTAGCGCTTCATGTTGAAGTGACATCGACAACTGATCCCGATGACCGCGAAAACGATCCAAGCAATAGCGTTTCGCATATTGTTGAAACTACTCTCAATTATGAAACAGACACGATATCCAACAATTTAAGTATGGTGGAAAACAATGTACAGTCAATAAAGGAAAATACGAACGTTATATTAAACGGTGAAACAGTCATGCTCTTACAAAAGTCTCCCAATAGTAATTTATACATTATTAATAAAGCAGTGGAAAATGCACGAGATCATAATAGCGACGATGAGAGTTGTCCAATTAAAGAAAAGAACTGGATGATTCCACCGGAAGATTATGCATCGTTTGAAGTTGTTAATACATCAGAGCATATTTCGTTTAATTTGGATCTACCGCAATACAATAAGGAATTATCGTGCCAAGAAAATAAATATTCTGTCGGAAGGAATAAAGGTATAAAAATCGAGCCTGAGGAGGAAAGCAGCTTAATGAGCATCACAGAAATGAAATCTTATGGTAAAAAAGGTTCATTGTCAGCCGATGTGTTACCTGCGACGTCACAAATCTATCAGGACACGAATGTTGCGAATATTAGCATCAGCAAATCAGTCGATAAACGAAAATCCAAATCCATTCTTACTTATAGGCAGAACATTAAGCAAGAGTTCAGCAATCATATTACGCCTAATTGTGGAATACAAGGGTGCAACGGAATACATTCGCATCCGCATGAAGTAATTGACCCGCAACATTCGTTACATATTCCGGTCACTCATCCCACGACAATACCTTCGATTTACGGGAACTGCGCTGCCGGCACAGATCTGTGTATGCCATATCACAAGCATTGCACCTCAGTGTCGTGTAGTTTACAAATTAATTCTACTACTTCGCTCCATTCCCACACGAAATCCGCAAATTCATGCGGGAGATCACACTGCTCATGTCTAAATTGTACGTATGACATAGTCACGCATTGTAGACAGTGTATACACCCGGCCACAGACTCCCACGTGTCTTGCATTGAAAGTAATTCTTATTTTTTGCCCACACATTCATCAGTACAAACATCCGCCGTCCAAGAGCACGATAGGACAAAAAGCGAAGCGGTAATAAGTAAATTATACGACGATCAAATATTGCGTAAAAGAGTACTACAAAATAATACGTTGGAGAAGTTGGATATGCCGCGCGAGTCAGAGAAGTTATTTAAGAAAGATATGGAGAACACGTTGCCGTTGAAAAAGAGATTGAAAGCTCATGCCATGATGTCAATGGCATATGAGAAGGTACCTATCAAGACAGAGAAATTGGATAACTATCCTGGAATTCCCATGATGTCCATAGCAGCCATAGAAAAGATAGATGGTACACAGAAACATCCCACGCAAATCATTAAGTCATATGAATTATCCTCTAATGAAGAGGATAATCCACACGGCAGCTATCACTTCAATTCGAATATAGTGCGAAGGGATTACTACAAAGATATCCACATTTCTAATACACATAATCTTACGAAAGAAAGTACAAGAAATCACGAGCGTCAGTTTCGACCGAATGGTGAGCAGCCTAACGCAGTGTGCCTAGAAAGTTGTCAGGACAGGATACCTGCGCAGCGCAGAGACGTCACAAATCCAATATCTCTGAAACATATAACAACGGAGACGATCGAACAGGATAGCGCGTGTAAAAAGGCGAAAAAAACGCAGTCGTCTATTAGACAAACGAGAAGCTCAAAAAGAAACGTTCCTAAGGTAAATTATTGTTACACCGATGTTGATCCAGAATGGAATCCGTCCGGTGAGTCAAAACGAAGACGTAAGAAGACTAGTCGATGATCATTACTATTTCATTACGAGAAGTCACTGCTGTAAAAATGAAAGAGAAAATGGAAGCAACCTGTATAGAGGACAAATGTGTTCTTCAAGCTGTGGCACTGTAAATCTGTGTAAATATATGTACAAAACAGAAGCGAAAAATAACTCGTCCTAGAAGATTTAGAGATAGATCGTTCAGCAGCGTGTTCAAGATTAGCGTCAGCGAAGAATTACATTAGCTATATATAGAAGACATCTGCATAAAATATTTTTGATGTTTGGTTAGATATCGCTAGAAGCAAGTTGTAGAGAATTTTATTCCGTTAAATCATAGTTTAGACGTTCCTAGTTGTGACAGTAAACGTCGACATTTTTGTTGCGATCATATGATTTATTGTCATATATCTTTAGTATATGGCTACATATAAGAAAATGTTACAATTCAAAACAGAATTATTGTTAAATTATGTTAAAAATATAAAAAATACGTGTCAAATATTTTTATCCTTTAAAATTAAATTTTCAATAAATTATTTCTTTACAATATTTGGTAATTATATAGAATAGCATACCCAACTAAAATCTTAATGAAAATACACTCATCCGACGCGTTTTCACTCAAAATGAAAGAATCTAGCAAAAAAATGGGGCGATCGATTCGTGAACCGAGATATTGAGCGTTAAAGTTCGAGATTTTAGAGATTAAGATATCTGTCATTCCGACTCGCTGCAGCACTACGTAAGATCTGTTTGATTCTTTTTCGAAGAATAAAAATGAAATAATGCAATAAGTTAGAGTGAGACAGTTGTAGTTTGGAGCACTTTCATCTGATTGGTCTATATTTTAGGATCTAATGAAATATGCCAATCAAATAAAAAACCTTACTAAGCGGTCAGTAAGCGGTTGTCGTTCTGGAATGCTTATACTTCTCTGCTGTAGATTGATTTAGGCTGTGGTCAAAGTTTTGATACAAATGCTTTGAAGCATTTGATGGACCAATTAGAAGAAAGAATTTTACAAACTGACCGATTAAAAAACGCTTTGAAGTATTTTTTAATTGGTCAATTTGTAAAATTCTTTCTTCTAATTGATCTATCAAATGTTTCAAATTATTATATTTGTAACGAGACTTCGACCACAGCCTCAGTAGAGTAACTAAATAAAAATCCTTGGCTTGCTGTCCAAGATGTAGTTGGACATGTAAAATTGTGGCCGAGGTTTATCCGAAAATTGTTCTGGGATCGCAAATTAACCGATCACAAACGAATGATTCTCGTAAATTTCTCTTTTGTAAATGCAATATCGGAAGATTTTTTTACACATCTTATCCTTTACATACAAAAAAATGTATAAAAGATCGGAAACGCGCGATTCTTTACAGGATTTAATTCATGAGGTAATATCATTAATTTTAATTAACGAATTAGATAATACATAATGAAACATTTATAACATTTTGTAAAATTTATAGGAATTTGAACGACCACGACGAAGTCATGTTTATAGCTTTAGTGTGTATTTCAAAGAAATGGATTTAAATTTTAATCCATATAAGAAAAATCAAAGAAGTATACATTTTAAATAATAAGCTCTATTCTATATCTTTTAAATATATAGCTCTAAAACACAAAAGTACTACTTTAAAAACAACATTTCATTATTTTAAAAATAATTTACTGTTTTAAAAACAACAATTCACTACTTTAAAAATAATTCACTGCTTTAAAAACAATTCACTGCTTAAAGAACAATTTACTGCTTCAAAAACAGCAATTCACTGCTTTAAAAATACAAATTCACTGCTAATGCAAAGAAGTGTATTGTTTTTAAGGCAGTGAATTGTTTTTAAAATAGTGAATTGTTGTTTTTAAAACAGTGAATTGTTTTTTAAAGTAGTGAATTGTTGTTTTTAAATCAGTGAATTGTTGTTTTTAAGGTAGTGAATTGTTGTTTCTAAAGAAGTGAATTGTTTTTAAAGCAGTGAATTCTTCGAAAAAAATAGACCTTACGTATATACATAGCGCTGCAATGAATCGGAGTGACAAATATCTTAATCTCTAAAATCTCGAACTTTAATCGCTTAATAACTCGGTTCACGAGGCCGACCGCATTTTTTTGCCAGATTCTTTCATTTTGAGTGAAAACGCGACGGTTGAGTGTATTTTCATTAAGATTTTAGGTGGGGGTATGCTATTCTAAATAATTAATCAATTTTTATTTGATTATACAATTTAATATAATTTTATATTCAATTTAATATAATTCCTTGGATCAGTTATTTGAGATACGTTTATAAAATATTTTTCTTATTCTTGAATTTCTTTTTTCGTTTTTTATTTGTTAATATTTAAATTTACAATATCGCGCTTGTCTTATGAGATATTCACTTGCGACCATATATCGATATTGTAAGTTTTTTTTAATTTGATAAATATATTTCTTAAGATATATTCTTGCTGCTTTATATATAAATAAATATAATAATTCATTGATACAAGGTCTGTAAAACCGACGATATTTAAACTTTGATTCATAACTAAAAAAGTTCTCATCAAAGTATAAAATTTTTATCAAATAAAAATAAAAAACTGACAATATATATATATAGTCACAAATGGGTCCTTCATTGTTAGCTGAAAGTAAATTTACTATAGTGCTTTCGTTGAATTATATTTTTAATCAAATAAATATTTTTATATAATGATGACATTTTTGTTAGAAATAATATTATTTCTTTACTAAAACTTTAACTCAAATAGCGACACTGTTATAGAAGCGAGCAAGACGAATTTAACTGTAGACTATATATTGTTGATTACATTTTCCACATGATAAAATTTCACGTTCTGATTTTTGGCTACTATCGTAACTGGGTATGTCTAAAACTATGATTAAACATCGTTTCTCTCTACTCTTGTGATATTGTAATTGATATAAGGCTTTGTAAGATAATATTTAAATTTTAATGTTTTTCTATTGTCATGGTTGCAGCGACGTCTGTCGCAAGCTATAACTTTCTTAAGCATAAAATTCTTTTAAATTTTTGTAAAATAAAATTAAAGTTTCTGTATAGTGTTTTCTGTATGAATATGTATATATATATTACATATATATATATTTGTACATACATAATCAATGCCAAACAGAAACTTATTTGGTGGAAACGTATTTTGAAGTAGTATCATATTTTTTAAAGGTAAGGTTATCTTATATAATAGCATATTAGTTTAATGACTTGTTTGCTGACATAAAATGTTTAGACAAAATGATATAAAATCAAACATATCAAAAATATTATGTATAAATGTGTTTGTATAGATTATTAACTGTTATTGTATTATCATTATGTTATACGTTACTTTTCTTTTACAGTTATTACAATTTTAGAAAAACACTAGATATTATTGTATTTTATTATGCATGAATAATTTATGATGATAATTATATGTGAATTCTCCTCCAGGTTCCTGAAGAATACAAATTTAAATTCAGGAATGTAATACGACCAGGTTGACGATTAAAAGTTAAAAGTGTATTCAAAAATCCAAATTTTCATTGAACACAAATAGGATAAACAATGTCTCAGGAGCATGTTTGCATAGGTAATTCTAAAGTAATTATGTATACGTATATAAAATTTTGTATTTTAAGTATCTGATATCAAAATTTAAATATTATATTTCATAGTCTTATAGTGTTATAGTTTTTCCAATTTGTAATAATTCATAGAGATACATATACGATTTCACGATTTATTTTACACATTTATTTATATGTAACATATGTCTTATATTTCAGAATAATTATCCGCTTATACTTGAGTAACTTTGGGCAAGTGTTTAATGCAAGCACATAATGTCAATAAATTCGCCAAATGGTGCAAAATTATTTGTATTGCCGTACAATTATAAAAACTGGAAATGTTTAATTTCTTCCACTTTATAATCTGTCCTCTTATTATATATAGAGACGCAGCCCTATATTATATCAAGAAAAAAGCTATTGTTTAATATAAACTTATATACATACAGGTACCTATCAAAATAAGTAGAGTAGTCAGCCGATTCGTATGATAACAAAAAACTTCAGGTCCCGTTGAAAAAAAAAGAAGAGATAGTATGTTATATAATTGAAAGTAATCCATATATTTTTTCTGTAATACAAATGTCCATCTTTCGTTAAAACGCGAGCTACGCGAGGGCTACATGAGCTACGTATTCTAAAAAATAAAATGACCTAATCGAGCTTGATAAATAAAATGAAACTGAGGCATGCAAGGAAAAATGCACAATTTAGATATCGATAGTTACCAAGATAGAAAAGCTTTACAACTAGCAAGCATCGTATAGCTTGTTCCTATGTAATTATTTAGTATTTCAGTTCATATATCTGGAGTCTTACTTTAAGAACTGATTAACATTAATATATAGCATTTAACTAAATTATATTAAATTTAACCTGAATTTTTTATGAGATACATTTTTAAGGATATAATTTTTTAAATGTTATATATTATATTGTAAATGGTTCTTATGAAAAAAAATTGCTCATGCTCATTCAATTCTATATGTATATCTTATGTTAATGGTTTCAGAGTATCTATTACTATTAAACTTTTTTTGTTATAATGTGTATCTGATCTGAACAAATTAAGTCACATTGCAGTCCCTGTGTTAAACCTGAACCAGTCAGCGTCATTATTTTATTCTAATATAAATGTTCTAACTACGTTCAATTATTTCGAGATAGATTTGGTTCAAGTAATGCATAACTTCAGTGCCATATCCCTATACCTGATCTCATATCTGTGATCATTAGCTAAGCGGTAGCTAACATTTTGTTGTACAAAAAGAAAATGTACCTTGTTAAGTAGTCTATTTGATAGATTACTTGTCACTGTCACACTTGTCATCATTGTACATTTATTCGTCTTCATATAAATGATTGTAGTTAGAGATTTTTTTTTATTGTAGACTGCTATACCTCTTATGTTTACTACAATACTGTTTTCTTATTTTCAACTATTTCAACTAGATTTTAAATTATATTTCCTACACTTGACTGAAAGACGCGTCTTTTTCATTACCGATAATGATTTTTTATTGTTATGTTTACCGATAATGATTCTTATTGTTATTTATTTATTAATTTACAATGCGATAAGTCTGATAGGCTTAAGTTTAACACAAATTTATAAGTTACTATAGCTATAAATAATTAGTTCATCAAAATTGCCAAAAGTCTTCATACATATGGATCGAATATATATAGATCATTAATCATAAATACATTATTGTACGCATAAAACATTTATTAAGGAAAGTCTGACGTCTTAAACTTTAATCAAGTTAGTATAGTAAAGTACTTTACATCAGATGCCTCATTAATTCGTGTTCATCAAAAATTCAGTATTCTGTATGCGTAGAACATCTCTTTCGTATAATGATAAATAAACCTGTATTTACCTATATTTGTACATTATGTGCATTACATAAAATGTCGACTGCATAAAATCGAGGTAAATATATTGCACATATGATAATACTATTATATTTACCTCTTTCTATATATTATACTCACTGGAACTATAGATTCATCGCTATTATCTACGAAATAAGAATAGAAATGTTAGAAACTCTCACACAACAGGGTAAAATTAATATGCTTTTGATGCTTGCAGCATCGGGTTCATTATATTTTACATAAGTATGTATACTTATTAACTAAAAATAGAGTATATAGAGAACATACCTCTGAACAGGGTAAAAGCGAAAAAATATTCGGCATGCTTATAATGTTTGTTAGTTCATATAATTACAGATACCTTCTTTATTCAGAGATATTGATTTATTTTACAAGTGTATCTAATTATCACAACTTTTTCTTTCAATTTTAGTAAAGCAGTTTTATTACGTCAATAATAAACATCGCCCAAGATTTGTAAATATTTTTAGGTACATGTTGGTCACATCCGAATGTGTTTATTACGCCATTATATTGCAATCACTTTTCTATGCAAACAAGATGAATGAGATTTTAGTATCATTTTTTCCACATATATATATATATATATATATATATATATATATATATTCTATGCTAGAGAATAAAACAAGTATTTACGAATTAAATATACATAGTGAGAGGAAATGTATTGAATGCTTCTAAAATGATAGTAGTAATTTAATGCTCTTACATATAGAAATACAAGTTCTGCTTTTTAATGAAAATGGTATTTCTTTTTGACTAGATTATCGAAATGTTTCTAAACTGAATACTGAGTTTTCCAATTGATTTTGTACAATTGCGCGTAATAAATGAATAACTCGAATGTATTAAAAATTGAACTTTTATTCTTTTTTTCAGTCTCTGCATTGTTGTACATTGTGAGTTTAACTTATCACAATATAATATTTTTACGCATAGAACGCAATTAATACAGGAAAATTAATTTATCATAGATCTACATATATATACAATTATTGAACTTATACGTGAAAATTTACGAATACTCTTGTAAAAAAAATATTAATGGTTTATACATAAAAATTTGAATTCGATAAAATTAGGAGATGTATTACATAACTAACAAAGTATTCGACTAAATATCATTATATCTTTATTAATCTAACTGCATACTTAAATATTTTACGCAGTACGAACGATAAGCGAATGAACTTGTTTTAAAACCATGTGAAAGCATCGTCTAAATATATATTCTGCCTTTCATATTGATACTTTACAAAGAAATATAATACAATAAAATATAACTTGTATAATTTGATAGACATATAATGAGTTTGTATATTATCTCGAAACTCTTACACATAAACTGCATAATCAGGTCTGACTTCTTTTGACAAATTTGATAGAAGTTCCTTACACAGTACATACAGTATTTATTACACAAATATTTTGTATATATAAGAATGACGAAAAAAAAAGATACAGCTGTGTTCTTAGGCCTAGAGGATGAAGTTGTAAATAAATAACATTTTACTATAAAATTTGCAGAAAAGGAGAGATTAGAATTACGTTTTAAACCGCTGACATGTACATTCAATACAAAAACATGTACAATATAATGCAATAAAGGAAACAGTTTTAAAGCTTCCATTGCACTATTCCCAAAAAATAAATCTTCATTTATCCAAATGCGATAATATCATTTAATTCTATGACGAAGCAATGTTATTGCTTGCTTAAGAGAGCTGATATTTGTTATTCATGTGTTAATGATTATTTAGTAATATACTGAAATGTATTATATTGAATTATATATACTCGCACGTACGAATGCAATTTTTTAAAATATATGTTTATCAGGGCACTGTATTCATTTAAGATAATACTAATAAGAATATCCTTCTCCTCTCGGATAAACTTTATTCTAGAGAATATATTTCATTTATTTACTATCTACTGGCTGTAAATTATAAATTATGCAATCTTTCGAATTAAATTATGTATATATATGTATATGTTTTTTTAGAATAGTGATCCATTCAGAAGTGAGGTTGTCTACAATAAATATAAAATATTCGAGGTATAAGCGCAACAGAATAAATTTTCACACACTTTCTTTTTATACATTACTATTTACATAGGGCGTGGAACATGTGCTCGAATTTATGTCATTCTGTGTATATATGCTCTTACAATATGCAACTTTAGAAATATAAAATATTTTCTTCTGTAACTTATACGCATGCAATTTAAAATAACTGTCTATTTTGCAAACATTTATGCACGATTACTTTGTATCATTTCTATCTTGCTAAAAGTCTTAAAGAATACTTGTCCTCAATGCATTTGAAAATTAAAGGAAATGTAATAAAAAGTAGATTATCTTCACAGCAATAATATGGCAAGCAATGATCTTGTAATTTTACTTTGTAAAATATATGAAAAAAAATAGGAATGTATTTCTTAAAGATTCGTTATTAAGCTTATATTATAATGTCAGATGCGAGGCAATATATGATTTATGATTTTCTATGATTCACAATAACTTTATCTACCTAATTATTGACAAATCTAATTATAAACAAGTTTCGAAACTGTGTTTTCACATAATTTGTTGAATTCAAAGTAGTGTTTATATCACATTTTCAAAACTTAATTTTCTGAATCTGTTCACGAAAGATCATTCTCGCAAACTTGAATAAATGTTTTTCTGACATCATAATTTATAATAGCATTATCAAATCTTAAAACATTTTGTTCAATATTAATATCAGTAATACGTCTCCCTTTATCAAGAGGATTTTTATCTACTTGTACTAAATATGAGGTACCATAAAATCAGTCTCTACATTAGATATCGACAAAGAAATGTACAACAAATTAAATTTTAATACTAAATATCATAGGATTCCTCTTTGTATGAAGAATTCATCAACCTCATCGACTAGACACAATAAATTATTAATTCATTTAATATATAAAACTATATTTTTTTAAATAAAATTCCAAGTTATTTAATTAAAATAACTTTTTAACAACTAAAAGACTTCATACAAATTTGATTTGATCCAGATTTTTACGTATTAGAAAAAAGTGCAGTGAAAATAAATTACATAAGGAAGTAAATATCCTTTTATTGCCAAATAGCAATAAACGAGCACAATAAAATGTTTAGCGACTCAATTTCATATACTGTTCTATATTATTTCGCTAATGATTAAATTAAGCTAAAAAAAATATAGGAAAAGCAGTGTACATTAATTAATATATAGTACATGAAAATTATTATTATTAATTCTGTTTGTGTATATGTGATTTTTTCAAATTGTAAATTTTCCGGATATTCAATACTGGTATATTCAAAGTAATAATTCTATTAATTAATATAATGATTAATTATTTCCACCTTATTTAAAATTTAAGGTAAAACGTATTTTCTTTAAATATAATCCGTGTAATAAAATTTTTTACTAGTTCATCCCTATTAATCTACTTCTGTAATAACTTTGGAAATATACTTCAGAAATTTAACTCTTACCAGAATAAATGATATTACTACTGAGAATAGTTCCTTTTTCTTTTCAACACGTATATCGCATTATATTCATATATTTACTTAATATTTAAATGCAACTATAAAATAATATATACGTATATCTATATACATAAAATACATATTAAAAAAAATCTGCCAAAAATGCTTCTTGACCATATGATACAATTATAAATTAAACATAACTTAAAAAATATTATTTCTCTCTTTATAAACTTTTAATCTTATAGATTATGTCTGAATAATTGTACGAATTATATTGCGTTAGCGTTGCCACCTAGACGATCGTTTTGACTCGGTATCAGAAAAAGAAAAAAGTTAATGTTTATGAAATCACACATAAATGATTTATGAAAATTATCAAAACAAGAAAAATCCAAAAATATTATAAGATAAAAAAAAATGATTAAATAATAAAAAGCAACAAAATTTTGACAATCACGAAAATATATAAATTATATAAATGATATCCCGGGAAAAAATGTTATATATATGTGGGCATATTTTATATGTATAATTATGTATAATTATATATAATTATATATGAAATATTTTTTCCCGGGATGTGCGCACGATTACATAATAAATATATAAATTATTATTTTTATTGACTTCATTTTCATAAATATTTGCAGTTTTAACAAGCTCCATATTTTTAAATTTCTTGATAAATTCATAAAATTCTTAACAGTTCATCGATAAATATAACATCGTAATGTATACATCTTATTCGAAACGCCCTTCTTAGTTTTTTTCCAATGCCGTACATTCAAGGAATTTTTTTCATTAAAAACTACATAAGACGTTTTTTCATAAGATATTTTATGCAACCTGGAGAAGTAACGAAATCCAAACTCGGACATAAATCTTCAAAATCCGGAGTTTTTGGTTCGAACTCAAAAAGGTGGCAACCCTACATCACGTTGTTTAACATCTTGGAAGCTTTTAATGTAATTTTCGGTATCATATGTTCAATTTTTATTTCAATCATCAAATTACGACTTAGCGTAAGTATTTAAAAATTGGCGACTTAGCGTAAGTAGTTAAAAATTGGCGACTTCTTCAGGATAAACGACAATCAATCACGCTGTAATAAACAAATGCATATGTGATAAATATAATTTCTTTATTACATTTAGACCTTTGTGATCCAATCCTACTATATTAACAATTTATGTCAAATGTTCTAATCAAACAAGATCTAAAAAATGACATCATAAGTAGATCTATAATATCCTTTAATTGCTATTTAAATAAAGCATGTATAATTTTTTTAAATAGCTTTTTTAACTTCGCAACTATTGTATTAGGTGTTGGAATTAATTCGTAGCGTTTTTAATGAAAGAATGTTATTTATTTCACATGAGCATTAAAAAATACATTAATGAAAGTACTTCCCATCACTTGTAAAACGCTACGAATTAATTCCAACACCTAATATATGAAAATTATTTAAATTTGGAATATTTATTTCTAGAAAAATCGGATCACAAGAAGCCTGAATATATTGAAGATCTCATTGCAAAATTCGTTACCTCCAATAAAAGGTTACCTTAGAAAAATTTGATATTTATAAAAATAAATAATAATGAATAACAATTTTGTGTGAAGATTAAAATACTAAGTACTAATTATATCTACACAATTAAAAAATAATTATTACAGTTTAAAATTTATATCTTACACAAACGCTTCTTTTAAATTTCTTTTATTGTATGTTATTGTATACACGAATTGAAAATGTTCTCGTAATCTAAGACGTAAATTTTCGTAATTATATACAACAGAAACTGATAATTGCAATTTTTGTCTATTTTTTAAATTATAAGATTGAAATTACGGAGATAGCCAAGTTTTAAAATGAGAAACTTTATATAATAAATGTACATTACACTCACCCACTGCATTTTTTCATGTTCTTCTACACATAGATATAAACTCTGAAAATAAAATAAAATGTCAGTAAATATAAATATTACATGATTCAATAATAATGTAATGAATAATTATTAAGCCAATAAGGCGCTATCTTCTTACACAAGTTTTAATTACAATATCTTCAAACAGATGATTTAAATACATTACTTATATCAATGTCATGGAAAATAATGTTAACATTATATATAAGTTACATTTTAAATAATAGGTATACAAGTGATGTTTTAAATTATTTCATACATATACAATTTAATATTACTTCCTACACTAAAGAATAAAAAAATATAAAATTCTTAAAATTTAATTTTTTTATTCTTTTTATGTATAAATAAAATTTAATTTATTTCATGGCAAATATTAAATTAAGGGAACAATGTTCTAAATATTTTAGACACATTTATGTGTTATATATAATTAATAATTATGTTATCCTTATATTCAAATTTTAATAAATTTTAATTTATCACTTATTAATATTCTGTGAAATTTAAAAAAAATGATAATTCTATAAATATTTTCTAGTAAACGCCAACAATTTTTATAAATTATTTTGTAATATAGGAAAAGGATAATCTTCGGAGATGTATTATGTATCTTGATGTTTTTCTGTGTAGGTGTATATATACGTAATGCTTTACAGATTTTATAATTCTAAAAAAATAATACAATAACCTCAAATGATAATATGAGATTTCAAAACATAAATTTAAATATTAAGTTACCTTTTTTTAATGTAGAAAAACTTCCTTCTCGAACATCGTACTGAATCAGAGTAAACAAGTTTATTTAGCATTTAGAAGGAACAAAACTATAGATACGATTCTTTCTTTTTTCTTCTTGGATGTTTTTTCAGTGGGTGATGATTTGATGCATCTGACATGAGTCTACTTCTTAATGATATTTGTTATCTTATGGTCTATGGTCTCAATTATAATTAGTGTGATGTAGTCTTAAATTACTATTAAGATTCATTCAAAATAAAATTTTATTTTATACAGTTGCATAAGATGTTCAAGCAGATTATTCCTTTTACGATAGCAATTTTTACGTAAGCAATTTGTTGACGGCATATCTCAATATATTGAGAAGCAGAAGTCAATAAAATTCTTTAAAAATTTGCTGTAGCTCATCTCTCTTGAGGTTGGAAATTTTTCAATATGACTTTTTTGTGAACATCGTTATAGTACTGTATTTTTTTCATGGTTTCTTCAATAAATAACAATCTGTTATATTTGATAGCTTGCGACTTAGTAGCATTCATAAACGTACGATCTATATGTCGATTAAATATTATTTTAATTAAAAGTCAACCAGAATCATTCAAGGACGAAAATCTGGAGATACGGTAGTATCTTGACGCTAATATTATCTTACACAATATGATGTTGAGGCAAAATCTTTTCTTTTTTTATTGAATAATTTGACAGCATTTTAAATATTTTTGAATATAAAATTCATTTGAAGAATTGATTTAGCCTATCTTTCAGGATATGAAAGCTCTCAACATCTTTCTTGCAAACATAAAAATATTTAGTTAAGATATCGTTATTTTACTTATTAGGAAGAGTATCGAAATTTCATAACTTTGAAATATAAAAGAGTGATATTTGAATTAGTTAACAATAATATTTAGCATTGTGATGATTCGTTACGATTTAGTGACATAGGTTTATCGAACTTTGCTGACGAAATTGCAGAAAGGTATCAGCATTTAAATTTAGAGAAGTTATCAAATTCGTATTATCAATAGCATCATTTTGATTATTGCGTTGTTTTCGTTAAATGATGTATGTGTGTATATATATTTTTTAATTAAAACAAATATTCCTGAGGTAGGAAATTAGTAATGTCATTCGATAACAAATCTTCCAAAGTTTGAAAATGTGAGACACTGATATCTTCAAAGTCATTAATACAATTAGTTTTCATTACTTCACTAATTTCTTTTGAATCTATTTCGAAAAAGTCGGTATCAAATGTATGTTCAGAGGACATCAAAGTATCGCAATCACTTTTTCCTCGTTCCTTCATCGTTTCTTCATAAACACATTTTCTTCTATTATCAGAATTGACACGCTGACTGTCCATTGACGATTCCATAATTTGATCTTCGATAAATGTAGTTGAGACAATACATGTGTCCTCAGATTTATTTAATACACCGGTTAAATTAATTTCGGGCTGTTCAGAAGGTTGCCAGAAGACATCTTCCAGAAGAGTTTCACTTTGGATATCATTTACGAAATTGTTGTGTTCCAAGTCTATATAATTATTTGTCATCTCGTTAGTTTCTTCTTTTTTGGGGAAAAATTTTTTCATATTGTAATCAACTTCTACATTGGAGAAATGTAATCGATCGTTTAATATAAAAGAATCACTTTCTTTTTGTTGTTCCTTTATCATAGTTTCAGAATATTTACTATCGTGATCATTTATTTTTACAAAATTACCAAAATTAACATGTTGGCTATACGATGGTGGGTCTACAACTTTATCTTCAGTAAATGTAGTTGAAACAGTACATTTGTCATCGGATTTATCTAAACATTGCACTCTCTTTTCAGCGTGTACAGTCGTGACACATTTATCAGTATGATTCAAAAGATAAACATATTTATTGCAATCATTTTTTATTGTGTCGCAAGTCAATTTGATATCGTTTTTTTCATTATCGTAAAATGTGTTATGATTCCCTTGTGCTTTTGCCACGATAACGTTTGTACAATACTTTGGACATTTATTAACTTGACATACATTCTGTTTTATCATTTCCGTAATTAGTGAGCTACGATCAGTTATAAACTGCAAACTAGTCATTATAAAATGATCAACATGCCTTGTATTGCAACACGGGCACGATTTTTGTATCGCACAATTCGTGCTTGTTGGAAATTCTTGCTTAAAATCAAATTGATAATTCTGCTGATCTGTAACATTGTTTTGGCACGTTTTTAAAGGTATTGTCTCCATGGCACTTTCTTCCTGAGATGTTAATGCATCCTTATTTTGTGTTATCGAATTGTCACAAGAACTAATTATATCTTCTATTGTCATATTAGATGATACACAATTCTTTAATTTACTTTTTTCCGACACATTAGCCTTCAACTCGTTAATATTCTGATCGTCTAACATCGGTGATTTCAAATAACGCAAGTTATAACTGTGTTGTTTCTCATCCTCTTTTGTAAACTCCATACAGGTATCACTGCTAACTGAAGTACAATTCTCTATACCATTACTACTTTTGATATCACCAAGTTTAGACTCTAAACGATTTTTTTCTTTAAAATTTTTGTTGTCTTCATTAGAACGTTCTTTAACATCGGAATTTGTAAGTTTGTTTGAATATTTTGAAGAATTGATATGCTTCTTTTTGTTTTTCTTATTTTTCTTAACTTTCGAAGATTCCGAATTTCGATTAGTCGTTTTTCTTTTTACTTTATCATCTCCAGTTAAATCAATTATTATAATTTTGTGTGAATTGTTTTTTTTCAATGGTTTAAGGCTTCTTGATCCACTTTTTTGTAAATGAGTTTCCAAACATTTATTTTTATTATTTTTATTATTTGATAATGTATTATTTCGTAAACCATCTAAGCATTTATTTATTTTCTGTTCAGATGTACTTCCATTAAAATTATTTGGACGAAATAATGAATTTATCTGATGCTTCTGAAAAAGCAGTATCCCAAATTAATTTATACTTAATAGATGTATATCTAATAGATGTAAAGATCTTCACATATAATTTGAGATGAAACACTATTATTAAAAGATCTTACCTGAGACTTTGAAGTCTGATCAACATGAATTGTTTTAGTACATTTTAAATCTGTAGAGTTATCCATTTTGTCTTCAAATAGCAGGAACTGTTTATGAAATTCCTTTATATCAAATTGGTTTGATTCTATTAACCATAGTGTTTCATTTTTTTCTTGAATAGGTGGTCTAGGCACAAATTTTAATAATTCGTCTTGCAATTTTGGCATACGCGGCCCTAACAGCATTAGAGCTAACTCATCAATTCTTTTCTTTTTGTCAGAAAAATTTAACTTCTTTGCTGTTTCTTCCATTTTTCTCCACATTTTAAAGGCGAGCAAATATCTAATATAAGCTACATCGGTTATAGACGTCGGCTTTGTTTTGAGATTAGTAAAGCTCCTCCTATGTAAAAAAAATATAATCTGTATTATCTCAATTTATTGTCTGAGACATCTATGATATAATATATTAAAAAATATATTTACGTACATAAATATATGATTGCATACTTTTGTATATTTTTTTGTGTGTTTATTTCTAAGTAATATCCTGAAAATATGTTCTTCCGAGTTATCTGTAAACAGTTTAATATTAGAGAACTCTCTTTCTCTCTCCTATTTATCGACATCAAATCAATTTTTCCAAAATCAATTTTTGATAACACTTACTTAAGTATATGTACAATGCTGCAAGAATCTTTGCTGCAACTTTAGAAGAATCTTTAACGACGTGACTAGAAGTTTTTAACTCCATATCTATATATACATTTAACAAAGCTGATATTTTATTTAAATATTGACTATAATCTACATTCTGAGAAAAAAAGAGACAAAATATTAACAATGATTTTATATTTACAATTCTGTAAAACAAAAACAACAAATAATTAGAATTAGAATAGTACCTGTTGTTTTATATCAAGCCAATACATGTGAAAGAATATTAATATTTTATTAATATGATTTTTTATCAAATTAATTTTATCATTAAATTCGACAGTATTCTCTGCTACGCTAGAAAGAATATTCCTGAAATACAGCAAAATTACATATCTTTTATGTATACCTTATTTAATCCCTGATCTGTTTATACATGTGTGAAATTTCTACTTGTAAAAAATTTAACAACGTTGAATTGGATCTTCATAATGATGTAAATGATAATCTTACTGGGTGTAGAAGAAAAGCAATCGTTCCAGATGTTCATAATTTCTACTTCCTGTACATGAATGTATGATTTTATTAAATTTTAGTAACCATGGAAGTAGTTGTTCAATTTTGTTATTATCTTCCAATCTGACGTCTTCCAGACGTTTTTCCTGACTTTTTAAACGTTTTTTTGTGTTTTTATTACTTTCACATTTAGAATTGGTATCCATAACGATATCTTCCTTTGTAGCTCTGTAGGTTTACAGTATAAATCCTCTGCAATTATAAGAAGACTTACAGCATGCACAATACAATAATCAATATTTAATGTTTTAAATTTACATTTTAATATTAATGAAATTTATAATATTTTATTTAATAGACATCCTGTATCAATTAAGTCAAGTATTGAAACTTATAATTACTGATTATTAAAATTTGTTTCTACAAATTTATAAAAAATATATTTTTTATGATATACATAAAAAATGTATATAACATATCAAAATTTAAGTTCACTTGACTGTTGGAATTTTAAATAATAATAATAATTATTATTAAAGGTATTAAAATTGTTTTCTGTGTATGTTATATTTATGATAATATATTTAATATGATAAAGTTATATCATATTAATAAAAAGTAATATATAAGCCAAATGTTTAGAACAGCAAAACTGCAATTGTCAAAATTTGTTGTACATAGATATAGTAATTAATAGAAAAGTTAAATTACTAAAACTAAAAGAGTAGCGTGATAGAGAAAAAGGTAGAGAAATAGATATATCTAAACGTGTTGTCAGAAACTGCCGACAACTTTCGGATATCGTGACAGGTGCAGATTTTAATATCATTGCGGCACGCGATATGTTTCATGTAAAATTATCATGCAATGGTTCCGCGTTCTTTCATGGCAAGGAACAACGGTCACGAGGGAAATGATCTGAAATTGTTGAAAAGAAAAAGTCTCTTCGTCTTACAGCGTCTGTCGCAGATTTCTGACGTGACGATAACCTGTCGTGCCCTCTTGGTGTGTAGCGGCCTGTCAACGTGGAGGCTTCTCTTCCCGGTTGAGCGAGTTCTCTTCCTGACCAAGCGTTTCTTCCGAGTCGCATCCAAATTACGTCTGATCACGTCTGGCGCAGTCCGTAGCCGTTCAGGCCGTTCCTCCGTTCGCAGTAGCAGCTAAATCAGCCGTCCATGAGGCTGCGGCATCTTCCGAAATTTATGACCACTAAACGCGCAAGGCAGGAGTCAGGACGCGTTCGTGCTCCGCTCGTTAATCGCTGTTCGTTGTCGATGACGACGACACACTTCGCTCGCTCGCTCGCTCGCTCGCTCACTCGTCCGCTGCTTGTTCTTCTTCCTTTGTTTTGGCCTTGGTCCCCAACGCGGGCCCGTGTCATAGGGTTCACTTAGCCAGTGATATTTCAGAGACAGCACTCATTTCGTTCGTTCGTTGTAGCTCGATCGCTTGTGTTGCTAACGCGCCGCCTGTCGGTTGACACTCGCAACTTGCCAAGGCTGCGACCTGCGTTCGAATTCAACGTTTTTACGCGCTTTAAGTATCTTTAAATAACCTCGCATGCCAGCACATTGTGCCAATATATAACACAGTCAATATGCTGCAGTTATTATGTCATTTTGTACGATAAAGCAGACGATGTTTGTATAGTGCTGTCACGATTGGTCACGATGTGTAGTCGAAATTTTTAGGTCTGATTACTTTACTGGCGCTTTTACAAGCACAATATTCGCACAGCATGCAGATCGCGATGTGCTGTCAGATGAGGAATTAGCTGTTGGATATCATAATGTACTGGCATCGTGGCAAACATTTTATCCGAGCGCCTCTTTATCGTTCATTATAATGAATTCGATTGAATGCACTCGGTGCACGTTAAAGCCATTGTACATACACAAATTGAAAAATATGTATTTAATATAAAACCCAATTAAACGCATGAGAGATGATCATAAAAGCTCAATACATTTCATTGCGATGGTTAAGTAAAAATCTGTATTTTACAATTTGAAATATTTATATTTTATTTTTACACACAATTAAATCAGTTTATAATATAATTAGCTATATATACGTAAAATAAGAGTATAAGCATAAAAGCGATGAAAGCATCTAAGGCGAACGCAATAGCTTAAGTTGGCCTAATGACGTTCATGCTCTACCAATAGTAGAACAACGTTATTAATCTAACCCAGGTCGGTGCAAACTCATTCAGAACTCGTAGCGAAAAGGTTACAGTTCGCTGAAATTGCCAAATCGCTCTAGATCGCTCGGCTGCGCAAACGTCAGCAGTGAGCGAGCGCTCGACGTTCCTCGCGTCTCGCCTGCTGCAACGGCCGACGGCCCCGACGGCGCCGTGCGCGCAGGTTGCGCACGCCCGCTCTGCGCAGTGCGCGGAACCGTCCGTCACCGTCGCGTCAGGTGCGTGCTCGATAATCACGATATTTCGCGACAATCGCGACGACCGTGCCACGCCGCGTCACGCGTATTGTATGTACGTAAACTGGCGAACGTTAGATATTCCCGAAGGTGCGTGCGGATATTACAGAGGATCCTTCTAAAATTCTATTCTTTCCGACAAATGCAGTTTTTTTTCTCCGAATATCCGCGGGGAAATTAGCGAACCGATATGATTGAACTCGCGGCTCGTATTCGCGTTAACAATCGCGAATCTCGAAAGAGACGCGTTTCCTGCAAGATTATGGATTCCCGGAAGTTGACGATTGGTACAAATGGCTATATAATCACAATAGTCGCATTGGGCGTATCGTGTCTTGAGCTTGTGTAAACTCTCGGCTCTCTGCTTTCGGCGCTCGGCGCTAGTTGAAACGATTGGTTTAGTGTGCTGTACACGTATATACATATACTGATATACGCCATATATATATATATATATATATATATATGTATACATTTATGGAACTAAACAATATCCGCCGCGCACCTTCGTGCCCCACGTCCCTGGACGTGATCGGAGCTCCCCCACCAGCGGGGTGCGCTCACTGCGCGCACGCCGTCGCGCGAACGTTTCGTCCAAGTCGCCCGGCAGCGGCCGAGCACGTATGTGACATGGCGTCCGGGTAGAAAGAAAGTTAACTGCTAAATAAACGTTAATGTTGTTTTTATGACACTGACCGACCGAAAAGGGAACATCCGAGGCCGCGAATTTCCCACAGACACTGGCATTGATGGTAATGCATGCGAGGAAACCTCAAAGGATCAGCGATGGGTAGGGCTCTACCGTCAAATACCCGATACTGACACACGGCTAATCTCTTTCTCTCTCTCTCTTTCTATCTCCTCTCCTCGCTACTCTCTCTCTCGCTCTCTCTTTCTCTCGCTCTCTCTCTCTCTCTCGCTCTGCACTAACTCACCTCACCTCGTTCACCCGACATTCGTCCGTACGACCCGCTCGACCGTACACATTCATCGCAGCACTCACTGCCACAAAACCGCCGCACGACGTACCGCGGGCATAGCCAGTTTCCACGATGGGGATCCGCTCGGGTGCCGTTCCCCGTGGAAATGACCGCGACGGCGGCGGACACCGCGCCACAACCTCCCTCGCTCACGGCCCGTTGTCTTATGATTCCAGGTACTTCGAAAAGCACCAGGCCCATCCCTATCAGGTAAATATCTGTCACCACCGAAGTGATTGGTGGGATCTACGATACGTTAATGGCGGGGAGGGGATGAGGGGGGAGGTGTGATCATTTTTCGGGACGGACAGCCTCTTTCACGTCGTCTGGTACGATCATCAGAGTCTTCATCATCCATCGTCGTCGAACAGCACGCATTATTTTCGCCCGCGGTTCCGCGTCGTTACCCGCGCGACACGTCTGCTGAAGACGGGAAGGAGGAGGAGGAGGAGGAGGAGAGGAGGAGAGGAGGAGAGGAGGAGAGGAGGAGAGGAGGAGGAGGAGAGAAAGAAAAAGAGAGACAGAGAAAGATGAGATCGCTCCGGTTCTTGCGCGGAGGACACGACGGGACCCAACCGCGGTGACAGCCCTCTTCCGTGCAGAGGAGTTCCAAAGTTCGTATTCGGTTTCTCGGCTGACGAGGCACGGCGGTGAGAAACGGGCCCCCGTTCACCGTCGTTCTCTTTCCACCAGGGTTCAGGACTCGCGAACCTCGCGGTCGCGCGACCGGGAATCGATAATGCACGTTCGACGACGATCCCGCGGCAAGACGACATCCGGACGATCGCGTCAGCGCGATTAGTTTTTCACGCGTCGTTACATCCCCGCGAGATCGTCTGCTCCATTGTGCACGCTCTCGTCGTGTCGTGTTCGTCTTTGTCGTCGTTATTACCGCGTTCCTCACTCTGATTTTTTTCTCTCTCTTGCATGCGAGCAAGGTAGAAACGATCGTTCACCAGGTTGAGGCACGCCAACATCGTCGCCGAATAGTTGCGCGATTGGCACAATCGTCAGCGATTTGCTATATTACGCGTAAGACTCCTCGAATGCATTTGACGAGCTCGACAAGGCGAAAAGAATCAGCTTTGACAAGTGACATTCTGGTCATTGACAATATTTCGTACGTTAAACATATTGCGATGCGAATTGAGGTACTTTATAGATAAATTTATATTGTAGCTGTAATTAGTTGTAAGAATTTGTCCCATGCTTCTCATTGATTGTCTGTGGTGTCCTTTTGAAGCTATCATTTGTGCTGGGTGGTATTAACAATCAAATATTTATGTTCTCGATACTTAAATCGGTCCACACGAGATAGAGAGAATGGTAATTAATCGCAGTATCGCCCAATTTTTACATCCAATACGAAATAATTTCCTGCTGGTCTTGTAAACATAACCTCACTTTTCAAAAAATCAATAATTTATTCTACCAGATAATTCTCTAAAAATATTTGAGATCCTATGTCGGTAAGAATCTTATTTCAATCCCTCTCATGTTTCGACGGCTTTTGCATCACTTTTCTTCTGTATTTTGTCGGAAATAACTGTAAATGTGATAATCCTCAAGTCACAGTAACTTGATAGATTCTCTTCGTACTATTGGAACATAATTTAGGATATAACATAATCTAACATGTCTTTGTAGTATAATATTGGGAAATATTTATATAGTCTTTACTAGAATGAAATATATTTGGTTAAGTGATAAGAATTTGTTCTTAGATTAAAAATAAAATATGTGTATAATTGATACAAAAGATATTTAGAGATCATAAGCACAATTAGTATTTCTAAAAAAATTTGGTGATTTTATGGAATTGATTTCAATTTGATTTCCCATTGATTCCATAGAAGTACCAGAGATTTTTCAGAATTATATCATCAATCATTTTTATCATAATGTTATTCAATATTTGATATTTGTTCCTTTTCAGTTCTTTTTAATATCATTAGTCAATATATAGCTCTCACACATACATTCTTGCAAACGGCCACTAGATCAAAACAGTCTGTTATTCTCAAGTGGATTATCAAGCTTATAATAATTAATAGCATTTTTAATAACGATCTTATATATTCAGAATGAAAAAAGTAAGCACTCTTGATGTATCCTATTCATTTATATAATGTCTTGTGTGATCATGAATATCCCAAACACATTGTTAATGATCTGATTGTAGAACACAAAGTACAGCAGTTCTAAGGGTGGCTATTCCTCCTCGACCACGTCATCGGACAGTCGCTACGAAGGACGTATGCGCGACTCTCCAAATGGTAACTCTTACAGTCCAGCCGGCAGCTTGGGAATGGGCATGGGGACGGACCGGGACAGCCCTCGGAATTACACATCCAAGCCTCTTTACAAGAAGGAGAGAGAAAATAGAGACTATAAACTATCCTCCTCTAGGGACAAGTATTCCGGTAAATAATTTTTATTTTGCTCCACGGAAAGAATGGTTTTGCTGAAATAACTGAAATTTTAACTTGATAAATATGAAAATAATTTTGTTTGAATCATCAAAATAATTCTGTAAGATGTTTAAACTAATCACTAGAATAATAAAACTTTTTGCAGCATTGTCAATCAATGTTTAAATGTTTTACATAATTTTTTTGATGGTACCAACAAAATTATTTTCAGATCTGTATCGAATTATAAATTTTTAAATTCTTTACAAAAACAAAACTGTTAGTTTCGTGTATCCTCAACATTCTGCATAAAGCGAGCTTTTATATTTTAACAGTCACCCCATAAAGAAAGCATAAATTTGTGAATATTATTGAATACAAATCTTCATAAATATCAATTACTATGTATTTTTTTGTATAACATATAGGTGGTAATATTTCTACGAAGTAATACAATTTTCTTTTTTTTTATCTAGAATCTCAACTCCCTTTCCTTTCTTCAGTATAAAAACAGAATTGTCTCTTAATATTTTCAGCTGTAACATGCTTGCTTGCATATGTGTAGATTGTGCACGATCCTTAAAAGACAAGAGAAGCCGTGAGAGCAGGGATTCAGAACACAGGACCAACCACGATAGGAGTAGTGGGGAGGTGAGTATCTTCAACCTTAATGTCTATTATAGTTATATATAATAAAAAGGATATAATTGCCAATTATAAGTGTTCTGATCTTTTTCAGAGTTGCTCTGAAACATTTATTGTGCCATATGTATAATAAATCCTCTAGTTATTAGATATAAATTTATTTCTACTCATGCTATGAGTATGCATATGTACAGGGTTGGCCATATTCGACGGAAAGATCTGGCAACACTGTAACTTTTGACAGAGATTGTTAGATCGAGTAACGACGTTTCCCATGATTGAAAAAAAAAACATCTTTCCGTCGAATATGGCCAACCCTGTATATGAGTATGCATATGTATGAAATTATAAATTTTTTTACTATTTTTAATTTCTATTATAAAAAATATTAAACTAGACAAAAAAAACTTGCAAAGAAGAAAATTTACAAATTTTTAATTTTGGAAAAATTTTAAATATATATATATTTAAATTACAAAAATATATACATGAAATGTATACATGAATATATTAGGTGTTGGAATTAATTCGTAGCGTTTTTAATGAAAGAATGTTATTTATTTCACATGAGCATTAAAAAATACATTAATGAAAGTACTTCCCATCACTTGTAAAACGCTACGAATTAATTCCAACACCTAATATATATATGAAATAGATATCTATTTCTTTTAGGCATGTGCAGTCATAATGAGTTTTTATTTAAAATGTTTCATGTTTCGTCCAGCAAATGGATTGTTAGATAACTTGTATATGGTTATATAATCCGATGAATTTATTTAAAACTTTGCTTAAAAAAGGCATTAATATTGCATGTCTTTTTTAATTAAATATATATCTTTTTAGATGCATGTGCACTATCATAATAATGTTTTTGTTCATGTTTTTATAGATCTTACATCCCTTAAAATTATCATCAAATTCATCAAGGGAATCTTCATCCCAGAGAAAACCATCACACAATTCCTGTCAGGTCAGTGTATTATAATTATGTTTATTCATTTTATATTGGCATCAGTTATAAATTTAAAATTCTAAGTAAAAGATAAAATTATACCATTTAATACCATTTTTATACATTCATTGCAGTAGCAAAATTTAATTATTATAGCAAAATTTAATTTAATTATAGCAATATTTATTTTAATTGATTAAAAAAAAACTATTCTGAACACTTCTATACATTTTTGTTTGCTACCATAATTTTAAATAACTTCATGTGTACATAATCAATATCTTAATAGCCTCAAGAATATAGATGAATATAATGTCAACTTTTCGAACACGTTTTGGAATTGATGCAAATATTCTCCATCTATTCAATTGTTTCCGGAAATTTTAGAACAGTCTGTTTAGGATAAACGTGGTGATGAGCGAGGAGGTGCAACGGAACGGACAGCCAGATTTGGCGATTGGTCCGAACACATGAGTTCGTCAGGAAAGAAGTATTATTATAACTGCAAGACGGAAGTTTCTCAATGGGAAAAACCACGGGAATGGATCAGTCGGACAGATAATCGTCAACGCCAATCTAGTGACTACTCTTCTAGGTCAAGTACGTCTAAATTTTCATAATTGTCAGTAGTAGTAGTGGAGGAATGGATCCCTATATGTCTAAATAGTCAAAGAGATACCTAGATTTAAAGAACTCCTCTACGATTTCCGCTAAGTCAGTACGAAATTTTTTTGTATACATAGAAGGATGTATGTATGAATTTTCTGTACATACAGAGAGATGCAGGATTTGAACTGATTGTTATGAATTCATTACTCATACAGCCACATGACAATTCTTTTATAATTGTTAAATATAATATATAAAGTGTTAGACATAATGAATGAAAAAAAATAATGAAATAAAGTAAGTTTTTAAGTATAAAACATAATAATAAATTTGGTTTTTTTGATTGGCATTTAATATTTATAGTTTTGATATTTGTACTTATATATTTACATTATCAGGGTTGCTACAGACCTGGAAAACCGGGAAAAGTCAGGAAATAATATAAAAGAGACTGGAATTTTGAACTTTGCACTTACAAAAAAACATTGAACAATTCCCTTAAATTGCTCCTATTCCAAATATCTTTTTATAATTTTTTAAATATTATATTTGACGTTTATAGTCAAATACATTCAAAACTCATGCACTTTAAACGATTGTAAAAAATATATTTTAAATTTATATTTTATTCAGTAATTCTATTTAATTGCTCTTTTTCGTCATTACTTCTTTTTTCCAATACTAATTTATTTTTTGTTGACTTGAATTCGTCCTCAAAATTTTATTATGCTACTAAGCTTCTTTTGTGTTTTTAATAATATAATCTAGCTTTCTTATAATAATTCTTGATTCTAAATGTCAAAAAAAATTTTTTACATATTTTATTATGTTAAAATTTTTACATATTTTATATTGGTCATAGAAATTTTCAATTTTTATCTTGAAAATCTGGAAAAGTCAGAGAATTTTCCAGATTTCTAAATTCATTTTCTGTGGCAACCCTGGTTATAGAAAAATCTCTATGAAAATTGATAAAATATATATTTATTTAATTCTTTCTATTTTAAAACTTGATATATCTTTTAATTTATCTTATATTATACTTAATACTTATATTATCTTATATTATACTTTATTAAATAAAATAACAAAAAATACATATTGCGTTTGTGTGATATATTTAAAAAGATTAAGGGACAATTACATTCACATATTACATATATAATTTCTAATAAAACAACTCTTTACTTTTTTATATATGAAATATATACATATAAGACTTTACCAAAACTGAAATTTTTCTGGGCAGGTCATGATAAACATTCCAACTCGCGATCAAATAGCAGTAGCAGTATGCGAGATGGTAAATCGTCGCGACAGTCTGACAAACGAGAATACTGGAGCTTATGTAGCGCGAGCGGTGGTGGCAGTAGCAGAGATGATGTTTCTGCAAGGGAAAGGGAGCGGGAAAAAGAACGGGAAAGAGAACGAGAACGAGAACGAGAGCGAGAACGTGAACGTGAACGAGAACGAGAACGGGAAAGAGAAAGAGAATCTAGAGAATGTAGAGAAGAAGTTAGTGTAGAACGCCAAACTCAAGATATGGATATCTCGCCAGGTGATTCTACACCCACTTCGGAACCTTTAACGTCATCCTGCGCTCATGATCCACTGCCACAAGGCCCTGTTCTCCTGGCCGCTGGTAGGTTTTCCTTTTATATTATGTACAAACAGCATATAGAAAACATGATAATATTTTTGAAAATATATATTAAATAAAAAAATGTTTAAAGTAGAAATATTACAATTTAAAATGATATTTAATAACAGGGAAATGTCAGGGAAATGCCACAAAACTGGAAATCAGGGAAAAGTCAGGGAATTTTGCAAAATTTCTGGAAAATAAAAAGTCTTGGCTTTAAAGAAGTAATATGCGTACATCACACTACGCAGTTTTGGAACTACCAGCTTAACAATTAAATGCAAGCTGTATCAGCAACATTAATAGTAATTTACATTATGTTAAATTACATTCTCAACAAAATATTTGGCTTGATTTTTCCAAATTAACACAAAAATACAAAAATTTCAAAATATTATTGAAAGCCTCAGGAAAAATCATTAAATTTTCTCTGGAAATCAGAGAATTATGGAATTTTAGGATGAGGAATTTGTGAATAATAATTTCATCATGCATGAAGCATTCTATTTTTGAGAAATTACAATGATCATTGTTTTTAAATTACATTTTTTTTTTAAATTAAAGATTTAATTTAAATTTTCTTTTAATATTAATTTATTATATTTTTATATGCTTCAATTTATAGATTTTTGATATACTTTTATATTTTTGTTGTACTTTCGTCAGCGTTACCTCGGTTAACATCACATCCATCGTCAACGACACCACAGGCAACTGGAAAACTTAGTTCGCCAACGCAACAACAGGGAAGTAGTAATGCTCCAGGACCACCGGTGTCACTAGCAAATCTTCCAAGACTACTGTCACAAATTACGGGCAACAAAGAACAACCTGACATCACACCACAGAAAGCATTACAGACAATTCAAACAGCTATCTTACTATCCCGACAAGTAAGAGAGCATTTTTAATGTTTCTAATACTTAGAGACATATAATGAAATTATAAGTTATATTTCTTTCTGTTGAAATAAAATTCAATTAAAGTAATGCGAAATTTAATATTTTAATTATCAATTGATAAGTTAAATTATTTTTTCCGCACTATTTTAATTAATCGCGAAAATTTCATAATTATTATGCTTATCTATTAACAAAACGGTAACTTTTAACTACTTTTTTTGTGACGTAATCGAAAACATCCGGTAATTTTCAAATGATAATATAATCAACTAGTTATTTCTTTCCTCTTTTATCTTAAAACATGTGTAAATGGTATTCATAATTGTATATACTTGTCTTTTATTATAGCAGTCTGTTAGTGGGGATCGAACTAATACTGGAAGTGATGTGATGGTTCCATTAAAAGTTGATACAAGTGGCAATATTACCAGCGAGGGTCCACCTACTCCCACACATTCAGAAACCCAGGATTGTATTGATGCGCGAAAATGTAAGTCTTTTGTTTTTTATAATGTTTATATTTTACAAATCACTGTTTACCTTTATGTGTATTATATTCTTTCATCATATAAATCATTTTCTATTACAGTTCATTTAATTCAATTAAATACTAGAGTATAGACTAGAACGCTCTTCTTGTGTTAGTTATTAACTATCACTATTATAGATTCTTATTACAAGATTTATTTATCTCCGGCACACTTAATTTCCATTTTAATCCATTTTAATTATTAATTTAATTAATACTAAAATTAAATTTTTTAATACGTAGGTTGAATTGAAAATAGCTGTTTGGTAAAGTAAAATTTAATTTTTGAATTCATTAACTTCGTTCTAAATTATATCCTAACTAAAATATAGAAAATAAACTAATATGTTGATAAATTATTTTAATTCGTGAAACAATGTGTCGAAATAATTTTTATTATCTTTTATTATTAAGTCTCTTCCAGTTTTGCTTGGATTTTTTAAAATTTATTTTGGTTATATTTTATTATATATATTATCATTCATTTGTGTAGTGACAAGTCCTGGAGGAACAAATTCCGGAGTACAAGGTCTAAGCTCCTTGCAAAGTCTCAGTACATTAGGTTCTCTTGGAAATTTGAGTAATACAGGAGGTTTACAGGCATTGTCGAGAGTGCAGCCTCCTTTAACACCTTCTTTAACACCATCTCTCGCTAATCATTACCGGGAAGACTTGACACAGCATGTGCGTGCTTTTCCCGCTGATATTCTCGAAAAACAGGTGCGAATCCAATATTTCTTAAATAATAGTTCCTTTATTGTTACTAGATGATTTTCTTAAATTAAATAATACTTATGTACAGGCACAGAAACTTAGTGAGGAAGCACATACAATGGGCAGTTTGCAGTGTACGAGAGTGTCCGCAGAATTGAAGACGGCACGATCGATAGTGAGGCTGACAGAAATTCAGGCAACGTTACAGGAACAAAGGTAAGTTTCATGTTATAGCACATTTAATAAATGTTTAAACATAAAACAATTATATCATTTATTTACTTATTATTTTAGGATATTATTCCTCCGTCAACAAATTCAAACACTAGAGGAGTTAAAATCCCAAAATTCCTTCATGTCTGACGATTCTTAGTGTAAGAATCTTTATAAAATAATTATGATTACAATCTATAATTAATTCAAGCAAAATAAAACATGATTATTAATATTCTCATTAATATTGAATAATTAAGATTGTACCTAAATTATAATATCGTAATAGAAGTGATATAATAGCGAATGAACATGGGCTGCTCAGAGAGGATTGGCTGTTTCATTTATCAGCCAACGAGTCTTAATAAGTAATTAATGAATTTATTAGTGAATCCACCTCTCTGAGAAGCACATCAGGCCTATCCAATACAAGTAGCACAGCAGTGCTTGCAAAGTGATTATATGCGCTTTTTTAGCGTTTTGTTAACGCTTTGTAAGCGCTGTGCTACTTGGGAAGTCGCAAACACAACACTAAATGATTAGAAAAACGAATCAATTTTATCAGTTCAATGCAAACTACTGAATTGTATATCTGAATTGTCCACATCGTCTTGTATTTACCTATGTTATACGTGTCAATGTTTCATATCCCAAGATTAAGCGGCATTTTAACTAGTTGAAACATTTTTGTTGTAAATCTCGGAATAAAATTCGTGCCACAAATTTTAATACAGTTCTTTATCAGCCATAGTCTCACTTACCTAATCTCCTGAATTTTTCGTTGAGAAAGGGAGAGAATCGCTTTTAGAGAACTTATATTAAATATATTTACATTAAATATGAGACAGAGGAAATCATATATTTTATATTCAGATTTGTGTTCGATCTCCAATTTTATTACAGGGTTTCTTGACATTGTAGAATGTATCATCGCTGTGAGCAAGTATTGATATATTATTATACATGCTCTTCTATTTACATCGTGTAATTAAAAAGTATAGCATTGATGCGCGCGCGAAATTTTAGAATAACAAATGGCTACCATTTAATTTCTAGTGTGTAAATAGCAGAATCAGAGTGAGTATTATTTACGAACGATATAATTTTATGCATGGTAAATTTTTTCAGTTAATAAGAACATTATTGTATCGAAACTATGAATTAAAATAAAAATACACATTTTTTATATTATAATTACAAATAACTCGTTTTACTTTAATCACCTAACTATGTCAAATGAAATACACAAATAAAATTCTATCCATAATTCGAGCGTTTAACATAGTACTGTATATCGAAGTTGATACATTGCGAATTGTAATAGTTGTTTAAAGGACTATATTGTTAAGGAATTCTTTAATGAGGTTTTTTGAACCATTTTTTATTGTATAATTTATTTATTTGAATAATATTCTGCAAAATAATGGAAAAATGAATATATTAAACGAATATACTAAAAAAGTCTCAAAAGAATTATTTGCATATTGTTGAAAATTATCTTTTGAAATAAATTGTTACAACAGTTTGTAGAGCAATATTTATGTGTGTATATATACAGGATGAAGCAGAGTCGTTGAACCAACTTTTTACCCTATGAGAAAATTATCGACTTCATACCTAATTGAATTATAACGTGTGCAGTCAATTATTTTCTCATAGGGTAAAAAGCTGGTTCAATGACTCTGATTTACCCTGCATACACACACACACACATATTATATATATATATATATATATACACATATGCATAACACACAACACAAATACACACATGTACATTTCTATATATATGAAGCGAAGTTTCGTAAAGAAACTGAGAAAAGGAAGAAGGAGCAAATTATTGCCAAGAATTGAAGACACTGGAGTAAAAGTAGATTGATGTTTCTATATAGGATTTAAGTCTAATATGGTACTGATGTGCAAAAAATATAATAGGAATACGAGAATATTTAGTTATCCTTTAAGAGAATTTATTTATCACTTTTAACTATCTTGAATTACATCGATATCTTCCAAAAGAACTTCTGTAAATTATTACACTTTCTTATCTTTACAATGTTGCATTTACATGGCATGTAATAATTGAAGTTTATGAACTAATTGTTAAGGAGTAGTTTGTACAGTATGGAAATAAATGTTGCAATAGAAACGATTGATCCTACTTTCATGTTCAATGCCTTCAATTTTTGCGTCCAATTAGGATAATATTCCATCGCTCTATATTGTTGAGATCTTTATTATTTTGTAAAATATATAAAATATATTCATTGCGATATTGCGTAATATTATAAGTGCTCCATTAAGGCAATGTCACCTTTATTCTTTACAGATAAAGAACCGAAGCAGTAATTCTTCGGAGAAAGAGAAAGAAAGTTGATACTATTTTCTTTGCAATTCTGTTTCATAAGAAAAAATTCCGTGTATGTTATATATATTTTTATTGTTATTATTGCGAGTATTATTAATGTCACTTATACTTATAATATATTCTGCATCAAATTAAAATGCATTTAAATTTAATGTATCATCTTAAAAGAAGAAATTATGGCTTAAGTTTTAAGATTTAAAGATAATAATACATTTTCAATAAAGTAATATATAAAGTATATATATAAAAGAAATATTTTTAACTGTAAGCGTATTTCCTTGATTTGTGCGAATAAAGATGGCTTTTCTTATATCTCTTGCATGTCTTGTACATATTTTAATAAGTGTCTTTCGAATTGTTCTATAATTCATCGGTTGAGAAACACCAATGCGTTTTTCGTATTAACTAATGTTACATCATGTCATGAGAATGTAACACCATCCCCATAGCACCTGAAGCATACAGTGAACATTCTCCCATGTATTATTTTATTTAATTACAGTCAGTCATTGGATTTATTTTATAACAAACTCCCTCATTTCTGAACTTTATTAGATAATTGCTTAATGCATTCTCGATAGATATTCAGAAAAATTCAGTACAATGCATAATTTCCAATGGACTAAGATTATAATAAGGCCTCAGAATATTTGACATACTGTAACATCCCATGGCTCATAGAAATATTACGTAAAAATGCAGTCATCATAAAAGTTTGCTATCACTATTGATGTATATAAAAGAAAATATTAATTTTATATAAAGGAATATATATATATTATATACCAACGCTTTATAAGCTGCAAATAATACTACCTACAATTTTATGCATATATAAATTTTAATATCGTATGTATATATATATATACACACACATACACATACATACATAAATACATGATATTAAAATATTTTCTATTTTAAATAATATGAAAAAAACATCAAAGAGAGAAAATTCTATCAGATATGGGATGTTACATATCTATTGTGTTGAACATTTTTAATGCAGTACTCTTCAGATGTTTATGCAAACATATTACAAAATGGAGAGTATATAAGTGCTACAAAACAATTCCAATATGCTTTATAATTGTTTACATCTACATTACACATTCATTATGTATTTGTAAGGCCATATATACGAAATTTAATACAAAGATATTGCCTCTGTACAGACAATATTCGATATACTGATAAATTTGGAAATTTGTCTATTCATAGACAAATGGACGACACAGCCTCAACAGAGAATGTTCACAGTGTAAGACAGCAGCACAGACATATCTCAGCGCAGCCTTACTTTACCATTAATTATATTATATTCATTTTGCAATCGTGTAAAACAGAGTCTTGTCAATTGCTTATGTTCAAAACATCCTTTGTAGGCATTATTAAGGTATGGGAGTTTGCTTAAAAACTAAAATAATTTCACGTATGCGAATTTTTAAGTTATTTAACTATTTATTCGTACGCCCTTGATTAACTTTACACATACCTGCATCACAGAATTTTCTTGAAATCACCCATACACTGGCATTATGTATTTAATCAATGTTGTTTATATCTTAAATGAGAAATGTACCTACAAAGGATATTTTAACAATGTTAAAAAATATAAGTCTATATAGAAACTATATCGTATGAATTTTTGTCCCTTAACAATGTACAGAACTAAATGTTTACATGTAAATATTACATAACAATGGATAAACAACAATGTTTAACAGAATGTTTTGTACCTAGATATCTAATATGGCATAAGATAGGTCATGTGCCGAGTTATTCTTGGCTACTGTCAATTCTAAGCCAACATTATACACAATTAGTTATTAAATAAGATGTGCATGAGTTCAATGATTGATGAATCATTATTACATGCCATCTAACTACTTTCCACTTTAAGGGACTTCTAAAAAGAATTATTTATAATCCCAGTTGTTTGAGTAATTTAAAAAATTGTGTAATGTCATTCTAAGAATTGCACGAAAATTGTTCGTTATATCATCATAAAAGATATCAAAAGATTTCTATTTAAAAGAATGCTAAATAAACATTTCTTATTATTTGTAATAATAGAATATGAGATTTTACAAAATTTTTGATTTTATCTTAAAAATATTCAAGATGTTATAAGTGAACAGCATCTCCTTGTCTAAATTTAATTAAATCAAATCTTTATTTATTTACGTCCCACTATATAAGCACATATTAACAAATAAAAATTAGTATATAATTCGAAAAATTCAGAAACTTGTCAAAAATAAAAATTATATCCAATAAAACATAAAAAAGAAATTCTTTAGAAGCCCCATAATAATTTATCTTCATTCAACATATCCTTCTTTCAAATTTATTTCACTCACTCTATGGTAAAACACACAACATTATAATATAATCCTATCAAAATGGCATTCAGTATCTTCTTATAGGATTATTTCATTCAATATATAAAAAAAATATATATAATTTCGACTACTCAATGGAAACGTTTAGTAATCGTCAGTTTGTACTATCCGAATGCCATTTTTGTGTATATTACACTTTCTGGACTAGTTCTACAAAGATTGTGTAGGGCTGCCCACGAAATTCTAATTGAAATATAATTAATATCTATGTATGTGTGTATATATATATATATATATATATATATATACGTATAGTGGGACTTTATTGATATATAGTCAGTTCACAATGCTCGTAATGTCACAATGTTCTACAAGTGTCCTTGAGTTAACATTGCTATAAACTTGAATGATAATTCAATTATACAAAATCGTATAAAATTTCGAAAAAATCATTGATATATATTTATCAAAAATGTGAAAATATAATTTCTAACATGAATATAAAAATCACTATTTTTTAATAAACTAACGCAAAATAAGACTGCTGATTTGTATTTTAAACAAAAAATATTCGGAAAACATTACATTTGAAAAAAATTATATATAATGAAATTATTATGAAATAACGTAAAATTGGTTTAATTAATTTAAAATTATTATGAGAATCATTTTTTACAAACTTATCTTGTTTTATTTGAAAAATTTTGTTGAAATTTAAATACACTGAAGATATTTAAGTATTAATATTTATCTGCTTTGATTTATATATGTTCACAAATTATGATTCCCTCCCTGTACATATAATGCTTTTAAACTAAACTCAATAACTTTCACATCAAGATCCTTCTACAAAGCGTGCTACGAGCTGTGACTGACTTATACTTACCTATGAAGGTGGTAATTTCCCACTAATATTTTTTTTCAATTGCACACGTCAAGTGCTTATTAATTTTCTTTATCGAGGTACTTTTCGATTTCGGCAAATATGTATGCTATCTTGAATACGTCATGTCATATACATCACGTCCAATTTTTGGTAAGGTCTTAGTAATGTAATGCCATCACGATTTACTGGCTTCATGCCAACTCCAAGATATTATTTTCATTATAACTTGTATAATTTAAATAATTTATAATTTACATTTCCTGCAGAGAGAGAGAGAGAGAGAGAGAGAAAGAGAGAGAACACAAGTGGTTGTACGCAAGCATGTTCGGTTAGCTTTGGATTACTATATTACAAAGATGCTTGGTATATACCACCACACTGCAATTGATTGATGTATGACAGAATTTCATTGTACATCATTTTATATAACGGGCTTAACAAAGACACTCAGAAATACATACAGATGTAGACGCACCTGAGTGTATATGTGAACGTGTTGTCATATGCTCTCTACCGCACGCATCTTCGAAATGCTTTTTTGATTTTCCGTGGAGCTGGTGCCGATTGGGGTGGAGCGCTATAAAAAAAAAAAGATATATTTAATATGTATCCTATAAATATAAATGCATAAGTGCGAGATAAAGATATTTACTTAAATGTCGTTGGCGCACTTCCTTTGGTGAAATTGAACGAAGGCCGACTATTAGGATCAAAAGCCACTGCAGGAGTAGAAGCAGAAGAATTAAAATTGAATCCTCCGGGTGATGCAGATGTAGATGACTGCAACATTACAACCAATATCAATTTACTTAAAAGAAACATAAAAATACAGATCTTTGTGTGTGTGTGTGTGTGTGTGTGTAAAATAAGTATTATATTTAAAAAATATTAATATTTTAAATATATATGAATAAAAATTTTTATATTTACCATTCCTCCAAAATTAAAACCTGATGTCGCAGCAACTGGAGCTGTAGATCCAAAATTGAATCCTGTACTGGACGAAGGAGTAGATGAGAACGATGATGTTGCTGGAGTTTGTGGATTTGCTTGTGGAGCACCGAATATCGGAGTGGCCGCTGTACCTTGACCAAATGCCGCCGGTGCTTCTTGTTTAGTAGATGGATTAAACGCAAAATTGGTGTTTGTTGGAGCGGAGTTAGCTCCAAATGTATCATTACCGAAAGTGTTGTTACTATTCTGTGGCGTACTTGAATTACTACCAAACGTAAAGAGCGGCTTCGCAGGTGACGTGGCCGGATTAACATTTGCAGAGAAGTTAAATCCGCCGCTTGCCGGCTGTTGCGATGAAGCCGAGCCGAATGTGAATAAAGAAGAATTGTTCGATGCAGCATTAGTTTCGACAGGTTTGGTGGTGGTTGAAAACATAGTAGACGTTGTCGTAGCACTGCCAAAAGCAGATGTATTATTTCCAAAGGCCGGGGTATTAGTTGATCCAAAAGGTGTCGAAGTAGCACTGTTGGACGGTGTGCCGAACGTTGATAGAGGGTTTGCCGTGGGTGAATTGAATACGGGTAACTTCGTTTCCGGTGTAGCAAAAATTGGTGATTTACTCTCGGTGTTACTGCCGAACGTCGGAACATTTCCTTTGTTCTCGGGAATGACGAATCCTGGTTTGCTACCCGTCGTGGTGTATGATGACTGTTTATCCGTGCCAAATGCTATCGTCGTCTTCGACTCGTTGGTGAACAGCGGTGTGGAACTTGAGACGATCGGAAAAATCGGAGCGATCGGTGTATTGTTTACGGCTTTATTAGTTGGAGTAGTCTCGGTTGCCTTCTCTCCAAAAGACACGCTCGTGGATAACGTGACAGATGACGTCGGAATTTGGCTAAAAGACGGTACTGTAGTTGACTGAGATGTCTTTGTATCGGAAAATGTGAAAGTAGGTTGAGCAAAAGTTGGAAGACAAGTAGTCGTTGCATTCGTGGAAGTTATAGTAGCAGCGCTTACACTGCTCGATACCCCGAATGAGAATGTCGGCTCCGATTTTGCGTCTAATATATTCTTTGTAATATTTTTTTGCGTCAGTAACGACGATAATGTCGTATTAGTGCTAGTTGGTACTGCATCAGTTGTTACTGCTGGCTTGGAGCTTTCTGTCACAGTGGTTGCAAAGGAAGTCTTTTTTGGGGGACTTTGAATACGTTGATTCTTGTTTGGAAAGGCGAATCCTAGTTTCTCATTTAAAAATCCTCCCATAAAAGAGAAAGAAGGACCAGTCGATGAAGCGCTAGACACAATGCTTGTACTCTGTTTCTCACTTGTTGTTGTTGAACTATCGCTTTTTGGTATACCGAAAAGCGTTTCCTGTTTAGATTCCTGATTTTGATTAGTAGATTCGGATTTTTCATAACTCTTCACATTGAGTACAAATCCTGTACTACTAGAAGAAGACGTAGTGACACTATTAGTAGTTTTAACTGCTTCACTTACAGCTTTATTTTCTTCTTTCGGAATGCCAAATGTAAACTGTGCCATACCACTATTCTGTTGTCCACTACCAAATTTAAATCCGTTCAAGGGAGATGTTGTGTCGGATTTAGATTGATTGTCAGATTTATCTATACCAAACTTAAATCCACTTGGTTGATTAGTTAAGTTTGTTGTACCAGACGGTACACCAAACTTAAACTGCAAAGTAGAATTACTCGATGAAGATTCGTTTGATTTTACAGTACCAGGTTTTGAAGCTTGACAAGCTACACATTCCATATGTTTTGCGTCATTTTGTAGCAAGCATGAATCGCAAGTCCATGCACCTTCTGGTTTCTTAAATTTGTCTCCAAACCCATTACTTGAAGCCTGTTCCACTTTGCTCGGTTTTCCAATGAAATTAGATTTAGGTGTGCTGCAGCAAGGACAGGTGGCAACAGAACTATTATTTCTAACAAGGCATCCTGAACACTCCCAGGAATCTTTGCTTGGTTTAAATTTGTTCATTATTTCGGAATTTGATATTTCTTTTGCCGTGGCTTCTGTACTAGTGTTTAACTTTTGCGCAGATGACTCTATGACGTTATCCGTTGTTTTCGGTTTTGTTTTTACAGAAGTAGGTTTAGACGTATTGCAACAAGGACATGTAATAACGTTCGTAGCATTTCTTAGTAAACAACCGGAGCACTCCCACGATCCTTCGGCTGGTTTAAACTTATCCATTAGATCAAAACGTTGAGATTTAATAGTTTGTTGCATCGCAGAACTACTTCCTGGTTTTGGTGTAGTGCATGCTACACATGTGATATCACTCTGCTTGTTTCTTACGCAGCAAGTCGTACACTCCCATTGATTCGTAGATAGTTTAAACTGAGATCCAAAACAATCGGGCTCAATTGGCTTTGTTTCCACAATTGTATCTGCTGTCGACGTTGAGGGCAATGAAGTTTTGTCATTAGGATTGAATCGAGGCATTTTACATGCAGTACATTGTTTGTCTGTACCATTATTTCTAATCATACATTCACTACACTCCCAAGATGACTCCTTATCGTGCGTGCTTGTAATATCAGAATCTGAGCTGATAGTTTTGTCAGTGTGTGTTATTTCAGAAGCCAATCCCGAGTTCGTCTGTCCAATTAAATTAGATCCTATTTTACTAGATTTGGAAAGTACATCCATAACATTTCCTGATTTTAATTCCTGCGGCAGCATAGACACATTTTTTGCTTTTGCTTTTAATCTAGGTGCTGTAGATGAGCCGCTCCAAATGAAATTTGGTACGGATGTTATCGCACAATCAACAGTAAATTCCTTCTCTGTTAATGAACGTGAATCAGTCGAATTATTTGCGCAGTCTTCAGCGTTGAGTGGATTACTGAAAGTGAAATTGTTGACAGACTGCAAACTTTTCCCAGCATCTGTTACTTTAATAGGGCTAGCAAATGTAAAAGAGTTTTCCTTATTTGCTATAGTTTTGCCTGCGGAATGTGAAGCAGGGGGTGGTAAAGTGAAATTGAAATTAGGTAACGTTGTTATTGGCAGAGGTATGTTCGGCAAATTTACAGGCGCCACCGTTTCTTCTTGTTCTAAATTAATTTTAGATTTGCCCTTTAACTTGCCGCGATACTTTTCACTATCGGTATCCTCCGTCCTAAAAAAAATTTTAAATTTATTTTTCTTTAAAAAATAGGGATATGTATATTTACAACAAACATACAAAACTACATTTGGTAAACATACCTCAGCCGATATTCTTGCGGAGGTGGAGGTGGATCGCTACGAGCGGAAACGATCTTTCTAGCCATAAGAGTTGTATCTTGTAGCTTTTGTCTTCGCCTTAACTTCAATATATCGGGGACGGTTGGTACTGTTAATTCACGCGTTAAATGGCGCAGACCAATTCTAGCAGATGGATTTGGTATCTCTTCTCGTGCTCTTTTTCTGTTCACCGAAGACACAGCATTACTTGTGTTTTTTAACGGAATTTTTTTCGCGTCGGATACAGGTGAAGAAAAATGTTCTAATGCTTCCAATATCTTTTTGGCAGTTTGACTCATTCCCGATGAATCAACTCCTACTGCATCAGAAGGTTTAACTTCAACATTCGTCCTCCTTGGTACTTTAAGTTGTATCTAAAATAAATATATAATCCAGAGTGTAATTTATTATGTCAATAAATTATTATAATTGTTTAAAATAATTCAAGTTCACTTTATAATTGTAGTAAGTTCACATTATAATTGTTTAAAATAATTCAATTAAAAAAAAAGGAAAAAAAAATCAAGATACGTACCTCGTTTGAATTATTAAAAATATTACGACTTCGTTTATAAAGACCTGCTGCATTTGCACCCCCAAAAGTAATATTACCACTATAAAAAGGAGAGGATAGTGGAGATGCACAATCTGCAGCATTTGTTATAATTGATGCGTTAAAACTTGGTCTACGACTGCTTAAAGAATCGCGAGAGTTACTGTCTAGAAATAAGGACCTTGGAGATTGTAAATGATTAGCTGAAACAAAAAAATAATACTTGTACAATATATGTACCGACATTTTAATATTCTTTAAAAATCATTTTCAACCAAGTACAAAATACATAAGTAATTTAATTAACACATTTAATTAATCTTTACGAGACAGAAAAGCCACTAGTATCGCTGAAACAATATTATTTGAAGCAAGAAATACAATGAAAAATATGAATTAACAAATCTTACTCGAGAGAAAACTGTAAGATTTAAAAAAATCATTGTCCTCTAAAGATTAATCAATTTAATATTACTTACAATTAACTTTTAGACAATATATGATTTATACTCACTAAACGTTAATTTATCATCAAGATGCCTCTTTCTACTAGTAAACGTTGAACTGTACAACAAGTTTGATGGGCCTTCGTGCCTATTTATCTGTGGAATAAGTGAACTGCATCCACTAGTACTTTCACTGGATTCCGAATTATCATCCATTCCATTTGCTATTCCATTATTAGTCGAAGCTAATGAATTTAAGTCAGACCTATGAGATGTTACAGTCCTAATGTCTGCTTGCACCGCAGGAGTAGAGGACATTAAACGACCTATTCCACTTGGTCCAGCTGTTGCAAAATCTTCCGCCTGTAAATAAGTTCTAATCAGCAAAGTTCAACTATCTCTAAATATTTCGTTGAACAAATTAGTTCAGTTACCATTTCATTATGAATGGGATACTGCTCTTTAGAGAGTTCAACTGTATTCAAAGCAGTTTTAACTCTCGTTTGTATAGAAAATGTGCCAGGTGGATGAATCACATCCATACGAATACGCGATCGTTTGCTAGGAGGTTGCTGTACATGATCTTCAAGTTCTGCCTCTTCAATATTCCCACTATTTTCTAACGCATCCTCATTATTTTGAGAGGTATTGAACCACTTACTAATCCATGAGGACTGTGGTATAAAATCTGTCACCTTGGTTGCCATTTTTCTTACAAATGACTGTAAAGAATATAAATAAACAAATTATGAATACATGTATATTAATGTAAATTTATATAATTAATATTGTAACATTTTATATCGCAATTATTGATATTTTCTTTAGCATTAAACTCAAACGTATCACAAGCAACATAAAAATATATCAAAATATTCAAATTCTATAAGATTTAAAATATTTTTAAATAAAAAGAAATAGCAAAAATCTTACAAATTTGATGTAAAAATAACATCACACTGTAAATTTTATCGAGTTTACACTTTTCATTTGATTAGATTGTAAGCATAAGTATATTTTTCAAGCTACAGTTTAAATTGCGTTACCGCATAACGTAACCGCAAAGATTCGCGCGAAGACCTACGCAGAGCGCGCGATGCTCGGTAAGGGGGGATGCCAGGAAGAGAGAAAGAGAAGGAGAGAAAGAGAGAGACGCACAGACGAATACAATTCGCGTTTCTTAAACTCCCGGAGGCTTACATGAAACGGATGAGTGTACACCTTCGAGTCGCACTTCAGCGGTTGCCGTTCGTTGAGATCGTTTTACGACAATTCGTGCGCGACACGCGAAACACGGGGAGAAAATTGAGGTTATCATCGGGCTCACTCACATAACCGTGACATCGTGGACATTGCGCGGGGGGACTACGTCGTAGGGCAACGGCGGGCATGTGGGGCTACCCTGATGACGAAAGGGCGCGTGAAGGGCGCGGGGCCCATCTCTGTCACGGGCACAGGTACGCTGCGGCAGTCGCTCGTTGTGGTGACGAAGTGGCTACTTACGTTGTTCGCATCGTAGGGCTTCGCATTGCGCGACGACGGCCGCCTGCCGGCTGGATTGCCGCCTTCTCTGGGCATGATTAACCGTTCTCACTCCCTGCACTCGTCGCTGTACGACCGTTATGAAACGCACACGCGCGTCGCAACCATCGCCTCCCTGGAAATTCGGTCACCGCCGGAACCGCGCACCACCTTTCCTACCTCCTACGAACGAGAGAGAGCCACGAGAGGGAATATGGCCGCGCTCCGATCACGAAGACCGCCACCGAGGCGCCAGTAGGCTTCCTTCAAATCACGCTTGACTGCGCATGCCCTGCTCACGTGACGCGCGCGTGGCGTGCTCTCGTCAAGTCCAGCCAATCGGAGGAGCGAGACTGGACTTTTTGTTTCTCTCGTACTTGATGTATCATGCACGTATTTTCAGAAAAGAAATTTCGAGAATATAAAAAAACTTAGGATGAATGTAGGTGCGCAATTAGCTTCAGGGAGCTCTTTTACTTAATTGATTATTTTAGGATTTAACAAAATATGCCAATCAGATAAAAGAGCTCACCAATGTCGCTTGTTGGAAAGCTCCCTGCTGCCATTAGTGAGTAGTTGTTAGTAGTCAGTGTAATCGCTACAATCAGTAGTATCAGCACTGTTGGTAGTTGGCCACGTTTCGACGCGGTTAGCGTTGGTACAGTCGAGTGTGGTGTGATTCATATATAGCGTGGCATTTTGCCTTATTTAAGAAAGGTTTGTAAATAATAATGTTCTTCAATTTATTGGTAATGTTTTATAGATAAATATTTCTCTTATTTGGAACTTGTGGACTACATTTGGAAATAAAGAACTTGTATAAAGATGTTCACTATTTTATGAATTATATATATAAGTATAAAACCTTCTTTTTAGTTTAAACTTCTCCACGATTTATCTTTCTTATCTTTCTCTCCATATTGAAGAAAGAAATGAAAAGAAGTGTTAGAAAGAATAAATTTATAATCTTTCTTAACTTATATATTTATATGTTTTATATTGTTATCTTTAAATATGTTATACAAATTAAAGATTACTTATATGATTATTTATAAGAAAGACTGATAAATAATTGTATTTTTATATGTATAATTTTATTTACATACATGTAAGAATACAATTGTATTATTTGAAATGACGAAAAGTTCTTTGAATTTATGGTTAATATGAAATTTTTTTTTTGAAATTTTAGAAAACTATGCAACATACATTGTATATGCATTAATATATTAATGTTTGATATAATTAAAGTATAGATGGAGACTGATTATGATGATGACCATGGTGGTTGGAGAGATGAGAGGAATCGAAGCACTGATGAATATAGTGGCGAAGATACATTCGATAATCCACAGGAAGTATTGAATGAATGCTTGGATAAGTTTAAAACAGCTGATTATATTATGGAACCTGGCATTTTTGTCCAACTTAAAAGATACTTTCAAGCTGGAGGCAATCCTGAACAAGTTATAGAATTGTTGTCCAAAAATTATACGGCTTGTGCGCAGATGGCGAACCTTCTTGCAGAATGGTTGATTCTTGCTGGAGTAAAAGTCACTGACGTGCAAGCAATGGTCGAAAATAATTTGAAAGATATGATACTTAAAAATTTTGATCCTAAAAAAGCAGACAAGATTTTTACGGAAGAGGGTGAAACTCCTGCCTGGTTAACTGAAATGATACAACATCCTACTTGGCGATCCCTTATTTATAGGCTTGCAGAGGAATATCCAGATTGCTTAATGTTAAACTTTACCATCAAACTTATATCTGATGCTGGGTTCCAAGGAGAAATTACAAGCATTTCAACTGCAGCTCAGCAAATTGAAGTCTTTTCACGTGTATTGAAGACCGCAATTGCTGGATTTCTTCAAAATACAGAAAACTGGCAGTCTAGCATACAAGAATGTGCAAAAATGGTGTGTCATGGTCAACATACTTATGTATACAGTCAAGTTTTGTTGCAAATCCTTGCGCAAGAATCCCGTGGTGGTTTCATGATGAAAAGACTTTCCCAAGAAATCACCAAGTGCGCACAACAAGATCGACATGATGTCACACCGATAACAATGGCCTTAAATGGTGCTGCTAGCAGTCCTGGAGCATGTCAAGCACTAGCATCCATGTTATCAAGAAACAGCTTAAATCCCGCTGATATCACAGTTTTATTCAGAAATTATTCCGCAACGGAGTCACCTCCTATTGAACTATTGCGCAATCCACAATTTTTAGGTAAATTAAAAACTATTTATAATAATAAAAATTTTAGTTTTCTTCTTTCATAGATTTCTTTTTTTATTGGATCGAAGTATCATAATTTTTAATAAAATCAATATACAGGGTTGGCCATATTCGACGGAAAGATCTGGCAACACTATAACTTTTGACAGAGATGTTAGATCGAGTAACGACGTTTCCCATGATTGAAAAAAAAAAACAACTTTCCGTCGAATATGGCCAACCCTGTATTATTTTATAAATTACTTTGATTTAGTTATTTTACAATGACGTTTACATTATCATTAATCAGATTTTATTATAACTAATTTAATTCTTTAATGTCTTAGAGAAGCTAGTTGGCTTAATGGAACAGCAGACGCTTGTTAAGAGGAAAACCTAGATTCGATTTTTAGTTTTACCTCTGCATATAATATAAAAAATGTTAATTAGAAAAATATTCCATTGACTATATTTACATGACACCATTAATTATGTTTATAACATTAGTAGTTATTAATTAAAATGTCATATAAACGCCAATTAAGTCCGATTTTATGATATAAAATTGAATTTTACTAGTATTTATACATTTATATCAGTAGTTAATAATTACAGATGCTATTAAATGGTGATGATTCGGATCCAATTAATGATGATATAAATGTAGTTAATGGAATATTTTTCTAATTAACATTTCTTGTATTATATGTAGAGATAGAACTAAGAATCAGATCCAGATCTAGATCTTTCCCTTAACAGTAAGCTACTGTTTCATTAAGTCACTTAGCTTTCCTAAGAAAGCAAAGAATTGAACTTGCTATAATAAAATTTTGTGTTCTTTCTTGTAGAATTACTGGTCGATGCGCTTTTTAAACCCGGCGTAAAGATAAATCCTGAACACAAATCAAAATATATATATTTACTAGCTTATGCAGCAAGTGTATGTGAAACAATCCCTAAAAAAAGCAATATTCGCAAAATTAATAAGGATGAGTTGAAAACGACTATTCAGGCAATTGAGAAAGTGCATAATATATGTAATGTAAATAAAGGCTCGACGGAGTTAATAGCAGAATTGCACACTTTGTATCAATGCATACGGTAACTATTGATTTCGGATATTTTTTTTCATGTCAGGGAAAAAACATTTTTACTAATAAATTACAGATTTCCTGTTGTAAGCGTGGGTATAATACGATGGGTAGAGTGCACTGTGACTGAACCATCATATTTCAAATTATGTACAGAACATTGCCCTGTACACCTCGCTTTACTGGACGAGGTTGTAACTTGCCATCCTTTGTTGCATCCAAAAATACTAAGATTACTTGTGCACTTGTTTGAAAGCAAACAAGACGAATTAGAGATACTTGTACAAGTAAGCATATTTCATGTATTAATTAACAGATTTAATTAGAACAGCTATCGATATTTTATATGAACAATTTTTTTCTTTGTCTAGCTGGAAATGAAAAAGATGTTAATCGATAGAATGGTGAATTTACTGAGTAGAGGTTGCGTAGTACCAGTTGTATGCTATATTAAGCAATGTTGGCAACGTGGAGATACAGATGTATCTTTAATCAGATACTTCGTTACTGAGGTAAATTACAATACTGTTTTTTAATACCAGTTATATCGATATTTTACGATGTATTTATAATGCTAGGTCTTGGAAGCGATAGCCCCTCCATATACAGCTGAATTTGTACAATTATTTTTGCCAATGGTTGAAAATGAAGAGATTACTGGAACTATGCGTGGAGAAAATGAAAACGATCTAGTTTCTGAATTTATTAGTAAGTATGATGTTCAAAAATTACTAGTACTTTTGTCATGTAAAAAATAAATGCATCTTATTTTTTAGTTCACTGCAAGACACACTGTCCTGTTGTAAGATGACGGTATAAAAATTAATCATGAGGACAAATAAAAAAAAAGTGACAGTGCGAAGAATATTTTTATTTTGTATAGAGATGGAGATCTTCACATATACTTATGGCTATAAATATATACTGGATGAATTCTGCATCCATCTGTGATATTGTCTAAGCATTTTCTGTAACAAAAATATTTGTATATATATTAAAAAAAATATATATATATTATGAATATTATAAATTTTAAAGAGGATAAGATTTATTAATAAACATAAAGATAAAATATTAATTGACTTTAAAGAATTTTAATCATTGTTACATATATAAGGTCATATCTATTCAACTTGTATAATAAATATCTTGTAACATAAAGAATAAATATTGAGTACAAGAACATTTCTTTCGTGCTGTTAGTATATTATTTAAAATTATGAAATATGGATATGAAACATGAAGAATAATTGTTAGATCCTTTTATACACACAGTATTCAATGAGAAATAACACAGATATCGAATCGATGTTGAATTGATAATTTCGATGTTAAATCAACATGTAATTGGTCATTTCTCGCTGAATAAGAGGTAATGGAAAACTGCTAATTATATTATACACAATCATCAATTGCAAAGGCAAATAAATGCTTTTTAAAATAAATTGTCACACCTGCATTAAAAACTATTAATATTGAAGACATTATTAAAACAAAAAACATTTTTCTAATGATAGATTCCAAACATTCACTTACTGATCATTACGATCACATCTTTTCAGCTGTAACAAAATATATTGTACATATAACAAAAGTATAATAAAAGAATAAAGAATATATAAATTCTACAAAATATAGTGTATAAAAAAAGAAATAGTGGCAGAAATGATATGATAAATGATGACAGAATAGAATCGTTGCAAAGATTACATTTCTCTTCATTAATATAAATTCGAGAATGAAATAATAAATCCGAAGATATACGTACTGATGGGTTTCCCATCTTTCCATTGAGTAAACTTCACATTAACTTCGTCGCGTTTAACAGCCTCTACCCTCAAGTCGGCTTTCAAGGCTTGCCTGACTAACCTAGCTGCAATTTGAGAGTAGTTGATGTAACTGTAACAAGAGATGAAGGAATAGAAAATTCGTATAAATATATATTCTCCAACTTTTAAAATATTTCGTTATCCACAAATAACAATTAACATTGAATAAAAATGAAATTTTACGTTAATTAACGATCAGATGACAATTCGATTACATAATGCGATTCTAATGTAAGATTATATCATGTACTTGACATATATCAAGAAAATATGTAAAATACGGAGAATGGTAATAATTTCTTTACTTCAATCCTGCCTGTCTCCACGCTGACATTTTTTTTGATTAATTATATTCGACAAAGGATGAGAATTTTAACAAACACACTGCAACCTGTAACACACGACAGATTGCAGTGCCAACTGTAGCAAATATCTGTACTATTATGTTAGAACTGTCTGAGATAGAACAGGTTAGAATTATTAATCCATATTGTTATTTAACATACGAAAAAAAAGATTAGAAATAAAAATTTTGCCTTAAACAATTTCACTTGAATTATAATGATTATAATATAGATTAACTTTAATCTCGATTTAATTTATTCTCTTTATCTTTTCCTAATTTTTAGAATTAGAAAAAGATAAAAAGACAAAAATTGATAGAAATGAATGTATAATTTACTGATAAGTTAATCAAAATACGTTACTTTATAAATTAAGTCTAAATCTGATATATATTGTTTTATCTTTATACGATTATTTTATTATAAAAATAAGAAGTAACAATAAAAAAAATTTAGACATTATTATAATCATTATTTTAATGAAAATTGCAGATTCAACGGAAAACGTCCAAATTCTTTTTTCTCATTAGCTGCTGAGAGAAGTGTAGAAGATGCCAGAAAGAATAAGGAATAACGATTTCAACCTATCAGAAATCGTGTTGTGGACACATCAATTCCGATGTGTCCAATTTCTGATAGTTTGAAATCGTTATTCCTTATTCCTAATTCCTTCCTAAATATAGTCTCTGATACGAGTTCGATGTCAGGTTCTTTTTTATATACGGGACTTTAGCCGTAATCATTAGTGTTGCAATGAAAATGAAGCGCAATAACGTGACATTAGTATTACGCATGCGCGTATCTGTCTGAAACATGATTGGTGCTTTCAATAAATTTAAAAGTTACCTGATGCCGAGCATGGCCGCGAGCCATAGTCGCGTCGAATTTATTCACGTCGGAATCAGGTTTATTGTCTCGAATGTAAAGCTATAATTCCACGATATCATTAGCAGGAAGACTGAATTAGCATTGATAAAAAAAATCTATACGATATAAATACGAGGTATGTGCTTTATAATATTTGGATCCTCAAGCTTGCTTCAACAATCTTTCGTGATCGCGTAAATGAAGGAATACCACGCAAAAACAAGCGCGACACTAAATTTTACATCTTACAGAGAATTCTATATAATGAGCGTGGGAAAGAGCGTGGGAATATTTTATATTATTTAATCATATTTATAATTAATATAATATAAACGCATAACTGAGGACTGTACCTTATCAGGTAAGCTGACGTTATTTGTCGTCATTTTGACGTCAAAAGATGTCAGCTTAATTATTATTACCTGGTGTTCTCTCTTCTTATCTTCTTAGTTCTTTTCCTATAATAATATGTAGGATTGTGACGTATCTGGTATTTTTTACAGATTGTAATTAGAAGAATCCTCGTATTGAGGACGTTACGAAACACTGCTGTATCTGAAAGCTGAATGGTGAGGTACGTTTATGGAGTGCAGCTATTTCTCGGAAACAATGGAATTGACAATGAACGAGCAACATGCATTGTGTGCGCGTAAGTCTGCTGCATTTATTATTGGAAATGATTTAGATGAGTCAAATTGAAGAAAAAAGTTTTACGATGTGAATATAGTAGTAACAAAAAATAATAGACGAATTGAAGCCTAAAGTAGTTATAAAAGTGCGAGTGTATACATAAAATAATATATTTAGCAATATTAAGTTATAAAAAACGTTAAAACAAGTATTAAATTTTTCTACTACCTACTCTTTGTTACGATTCCACAAATTTTGATAAAAGGAATACAAATATAAATTTCATGCTCTTTACTATAATATAATTTAAAAAAAAAACAAAAGTATAACACAAATAAATTATTATAGCAAAAATAAAAATTCAAATATAAACTCAAAAGCAATAGAAAAATTTATTCAATAGCATATTTCATGCAATAAACCTAAAATTACGTAAAATCAAACGTTCAGAATAACAATGCAAATTTGAAATCAGTTTTGTCACAATTCGTTGCTGTTTTGCGCCGAATAAGAAACTTTATTTAAAATATAATCCTTCAATAATATCTATTCAGTTTTTCAATGATTTTTTGCTGTCGAGTAAATGTGTGCAAAATGATAGACCTATTTAATACAATTATTATCTATTCAAATTAGACATTGCACATTTTCTTATCTACATCTTACTAATTTATATAATTATCAAGTCTTTAATTTAATGCATATTATTTTGCTAGTTTTGCATTATATGTGTGACTCTCTTCTATCGTATAAATTACTTCTTGACATTGTGATAACGGAATTCATGTTTTTTCCTTTCAAGCTAGTTCAAATATAGAGTACACGCTTTCGATGTTTTATAGTCTGTTAATTATCACTAATTTTATATAAATTTCCACGTTTCTCATTATAAATTATTTTCTCACGATAAATGTTCTTTAATCTATTGCTATCAAAATTCCCATTGCAATCGTAATTTTACTATATTACAGTAATTAATTTTATGTCCGGATAAATGGTGCGTAATAACAATTCAGTCGACAATAATTAAAAATAATATAACATCACTATTATAATTTCGCATTTAACATTGTAACTTTTATAAAACATGTGTTATATTATGTCTATGTTGTACATGCATACATTTTTTTTATTTGTGCATAACAATGATTTAAAATTAAAAGATGGTTATAGAATTCTATGTTAAAAAAATTGGGAACCTTATTAAAATAACAGCTAATCGAGCTAATTTGTCGAGTATTATGTTTCGTCGCAGCATATAGTAAATCGATTAGAAAGACGTCATGTGTCATCGTACAAGGTGTGCTTAAAAACATACGTGTCATGATTTTGCGTGACGCGCTTTTGCGAAATAATATTGTTTTGTTTATGCTCATGGCGTTTTCGCACCTTCGCTCAAAATGCGACATGTGACTACGTTACGTAATTGTAGTTTATCCTCTTTCTTTGGACGGCAATACTGCATTTCGTGCAAGAACAATAACCTTAGGCGATGAGAAAAAGTCATCGATTGCAAAAAATCACCGATTGGCATGCATCGCGAATATAATGTAGCTCATTATTACAAACTATGTACTAATATAATTTAATTTTTGAGCATGGGCGATAACATTTTTCATCGATATACATTATTTAAAAATCATATTTATATAATACAATTATATTATACAATTATATTGTGCTCTAATAATCTGTCTCAAAGCACATTTCCTTAAAATTTCTTTTATTTCATGCAAGAGAAAAAAAGTTGCAATTATTATAATTCAACTACAATTTCAATGTCAATCTTATATCCTTTGAGAACTATAAACATAATTGCTAACATTATAACAGTAATAAACTGTAAAAAAAATGGAGCCATAATTATTTTAAAATATAATTATAGTCACAAATACCAACTTTTTTTGTCTTGTGCAGAAATAGATTTGTTTAGACACTACTTAATTATACAATTTGATAATAATTTATAATAATTTTGAATAATTATTAATCATATTTATATGTAAAATAATATGTTTATTACGTACATAATTACATATATAATTTTGGAAGAACGCTATTGATTAATGAGTAAGGAAATATCTGCAAAATATAAAGTATATATTAAGATATAATCATTATGAGTAATTTAAATGAATTATTTACGTAATAACAAAATAAAATAAAAATGTGATGGAACCATATTATACAGACATGATATGTTGACAGACATGATATGACATAAAAGTTATATTTATAAAATCTGCACATATGCAGTAGACATGATATCCTTGCGAACAATCGTTTAGTATTAATAGTGCAATTGAATCCTTTCTTATGATGCAATTACCAGTTGATATTACAAATGTAAAAGATTTTTACAGTATAGTATAGTGCGTCAATTCGATTAAAAAAAAAAAAAAACTATTTGACATGAGATGAAATACTTATTTTTTAATATTATCTGATTATTTAAAATTAATGTTTTTAATTGCAAATGTTTAATTTAAAAAATATATTTTATCTATTATACATTAATATTTTACTTAAAATATAAAAGTGTATTTAATATATCTCCTTGTAATATACAAAAGCTTTATTATCATTTGTAACATAAACTGTATGACAAATTAATATATGACAATAATAACAAAGAAAGAAACCGATTAAGTTGTCATGACAGTTGGCTGATTAGTCAATATCGCAAATTGCACTGTCAAATACATTAGAAATTACATCATCAAATATTAAGTTGTCCACTGATTGTGTTGACGCTAAGTTGACGATGTAAGATAGGTCGTAATTTTTATGCGCGTAAAAGTGACGCTGGTGATGCTGGCTGAGAGACAAACAATGCAATCTAAATTGAGTTTCTCATATTCTTAAATATATGTCCATTACAAACGTAACTAAGAAAAGATAATCTGGGAAATCCATTCATTAACTCATTTTTTACATGACTAAAATTACCTTAGTATCATGCAGACGTTCAAAAGAGATATAAAAATTCCAAAGATTATTATTTAATGGATTTATCTCATAAATATTAATTGATAATCCTATAATAACTTTGTACAACGCACGATAAAATAATTTACGAGAAAAATGGGAATTGTAAAAGTATTATTATAGAACGAATATCTAAATTTGAAAATAAATCCGTTGTGCAGTCAGCTATGTGCTATTAAAGCGGCACACTATATATCTTTTTAGACATTTCTAATTTTTTTCTCGTTACATCAGGTTGATTCGAAATCCGGTCTAGCTGAATCCACTCATATCCGTATATGCATTTATAATCACGAAGAATAAACAGGATCATTTATCTACTTCTTGTATTTCAAGTTATAAAATAATCATAAATATTGTATTGCTTTACAAGAATGTGCATTATCTTTAAAATCTAATTTTTTCAAATTTAAAAAAATGTAATGATTTACTTAAATTTAACAAATCAAACTTATTTAATTGACTTTGCATAAATTGATTACTAAATGGTATCGCAAGAGAAAAATCTAATGCTATCTAATGTTATATAAAATCTAATGATTGTAATATTAGACATACTTTGAACATATTTATACACAACATTGGAGTTTTCGAAATTTGTTTCTTCAAAGCCAATTTTTTTTCTATAATCTCTTTCATGTTTCTTTTTTATTATACACATTGAAGATAAAATGTATTAATTTAGGGTTTTGTTGTCGTCGCGTCGCTTGACGTGCGTTCTATGTAAAACAATTACGCGTATTTATCATCCGGGACTAAAGAAGACGTAAATAGATTATTCGGTCAAGTACATTTCACGAGTTTACGATAGTAAATCTGTGAAATGTACAGAAGATTTATTATACAAAAGAATTTTAACTCATTGTGCATGTTATTTGCGCTACTGTTGAAGATTGTATTTATCAAAGAAATATAACATTATTACATTATATAAGAATTGGATTAATGAGATACGTAAATATCTCATAAAAAATATTTATCTTGTTGACATTAATATCAAAGCTTTAGACATTAATTGTTTTGGATACCTTGAGAATCTTCTTCTTATACCACAGAAGAGTTTATATACGAAAAGAGACAGTTTTTGTCTTTTTTTATGTAACAATCTACGCAGATTGTGAATACAGATAAATATATTCATAGATTTTAATACTTATTAATTTAATATAATTAATTAACTAACAAACTGATTTGAGCTTCATGATCGGTTTATAAAGCTGATTGAAGTTTATCGAAATTATACGATATATTGTCGGCTCCTCATATCGGCCAAGGTCGAGGTATCCGCGAAGAATTCGTTATATTACACTTCAGACAAAGAATATACCAAGTAGTTCTTTATTATGCGTTCAGGTGAGCATGTTTATACGTGAGTGTAGTTAATTATTATACAAATTTGCGAACCGTTTGGAACTTTCTGCGACTTCAAGGTGAAAATCGAATCACGCCTTACCAATCGACGGCCAATCGAGCGATGTAGCAGTTGACCTGATACTTTATATACTGTGTATTTACGATTAATCTACATCTACACAAACCGCATTCTAAACATTAGATATACGTTACGATGAGAATTATCTATCGCTAATTTTTTTAAGATCTATAAAACATAGGTGTATTTAAGATCAATAAAACATGTATATGCAATTATACTTTCAGTCTCTCCGGATTGCGTCATGATAGAGTTATCAGAATCCGAAAGATAGATCTGTAATACAGAAGAATAAACTCATAATGATTTACTATCGTTGATTTCAAAATTATAAAATACCAGGTTGAGCAAACCATAAAAAATCTGCTTTCAACCGGTACAAACTGTGTCGTTAACGAAAACATCAGGGTACCATCGGAAAATACACATTACGCTTATCAAATTAACATACAACGCGAACGATTCCGCTCTTCTTCCCATTCATGGATACTTCTGTTGTAAAAGTTATCACTAATCACTATATAAACGCCGTCTAGCCGAAGTAGTATTTGAATTTGTATTTCAATATTCTGTCTCGGAAAGTTACACGATGGCTATAAGGAATATTACCAGATTGCCTAAGACGGAATATTTTTTCTATATGAAGTGCCAAATAGTAAATATTTCAGGCTTCGCGGACCAAAGGAATATATTATGATTTAACAAAATTTATAACATAAGAGAGAAAATAAATTTCCACAATTTTATGTTGATGAAATTTAAAATATGATAATAATAATATAATAACTAATATAATAAATACCGACCTTTTGTCAGTCATAAGGAATGTCAATCAGGCGAATGTATAACAAAATAGAATAGATACTTTGTTTTTTGCAGGATAAGGAAAATGTCGCTTACGAGCTTCGTCTCGTGAGTCGCGATATAATGTCCATTGACGCCTCCTTGACATGAGTCATCGTCGTCTATTCATAATTATCTGACAGTTTTCGTGGCGACGTGTGTACACAATGCCTGTTGATTCGTATGTTGACTCGTAACTATACATGAAGCCACAGACGCAAATTTCTGCTTGCACGTTTTTCATGCATATGCGCTTATCGTAAATGCATGGCGAGAAATACGTTTTACTGTGATATCAGTACGTGATCATTCAGTTACGAGGTTTGTGTTTATAAGCCCATACACGTTTTTCTAAACAATCAATCTTTAATACAACGAATTTCAAGTTAAATTCTTCAAGTAAAATTTTTTATATCAAAATTTCATTATGTATTTGAGTTTTTTTGTATTTTTTTGTTATTAAAATTATAAGAATTTCCATATATTAGGTGTTGGAATTAATTCGTAGCGTTTTTAATGAAAGAATGTTATTTATTTCACATGAGCATTAAAAAATACATTAATGAAAGTACTTCCCATCACTTGTAAAACGCTACGAATTAATTCCAACACCTAATATATATAACTATATACATACATGAATATCTACTTTAATATATGAATATTTATGCAGCTATTCTTATTTACGGAGGCGATAATGTGATTACGACTAAAAGCTTGCTTGTACAAAACAGACTCATAAAAATTTCAACATTATTACAGTACTAAGTCATCGAGGATGTAATATTATTAGAATATCTATTATAATCTCGCGTGCTGTATGTCAATTGTTGCATTCGCGGCAATAACTTCGTTCACAATAGTAATAGCAGAGTATATCAGGAAAATTTACGTGGTTGAACTTCCTGTATAGACCGTAATACTTCCGGTCAAACGACGAGTGATAACACGAAACGCGTTGCATCACAAGCAGTAAAAGTGACAAGTTCCGCCGATTGGTCAATTACTCTATGCTCTGCATAGATTTTTCACGTGGCATCGAAGTGTATATAAATCGAAATTACGCAATGATCGGAAGTTGTCGTTAGAGAACTTCGATCCTAGCTATCACGAAAGATCCTTCCGCTCGATTTGCGCGGCCGAAAATGCGTTGTAAAATTTTCTGGAAATTCGAAGAAGGGAAGAGAGGAGGAAATACTGGTATATATCGCGAATTATTGTTATTACATCAAATAATTATAATCGATTTCTCGAAATTATTACCATGTAGTTGATTAACCATAGCGTGATTATTAAAATAAATTATAAAATTAATGAATTATAGACCGCGTTATCGCTAATTGCTAATTTTCTGCAACCATTAAATAACATCGAAGTTACATTAATAATGAATAATAGTTTCTTTTAATTATAATTAAAAATTGCATATTGATGAAGCCACCAGCTTCAGATTTTAATGCTGTTGTTTGGAACGTAATTAAGATACTAATATTTTACCTGTAGTGTGAATATTACACTGCAAATTATGTTATCGCAAAGTACAAAATTGTTTTTGTTTCAAATAGTATTTATTAAAATTTTTCCATCTTTAGAATCATATAGTTTTATAAACTTTATCATCTTGTGTAAAGATTTACTTAAGATTAGCCGAAAATTATGATTTTGCCTCTTTAATTGCCAGAAAAAATATTTGTTAATTATTTGAGATTTCTCAGTATTTCTTTAGACGAAATATTGATTGCTAAGTGTTGAGTAAAGAATTTGTCGTTAAAAGAAATAAATATCGATAATATTTGTGCAGCATCATATGTGACAATTACATTTGTTATGTTGATGTAATGACAGAACTGAAACACGAGACGTGACAACTGCATTTGAATATTTATTCACTAATTTTTCTTCTTAACAAAACGTAGAAAAATATATGGAAGAGATAATAAGTTTTTCTTCTTTGGAAAGCAATACAGAGAAAACAATACAGAAACGTGATAAATTTTTTCTGAAAAATACGACATCAAGAACATGCTGTAGCATACATTTACCAGATATATGTACCAGAAATATAAATACATTTGCCAGAAATACGTACACTATCATTACATATAAACAGTAATAGTATAAAATAAATTAGACATATTATCTCATTGTTAGAAAGATCTTATTACTAAAGCTGATAACTACATGCACGTAAAAATAAGAATATATGCACACATTATGTACATAAAATTTGGTAAAGATATGCAAAAATATTAGAAAATAATGTAAAAATATGCAAAAATATGCAATATATGTTTATAATGAAAAGCACAGAAAGAAATATTTTTAAAAATATAATAAGATAAACAAATAATTTAACTTAAAGCAAAAAATACAACATTGTATTAATACAAGACTTAGTTGAATACAGAACTAAATCAAGAATATTTAATTTCTTACAGAACACTGTAAATACTTACAATGAGATATTTGCATAAGATGCAAAATATGCAATATATTTATTAAATGAAAAGCACAAAAGGAAATAATTGTAAAAATATAATAAAATAAACAAATTAATTAATTTTGAGCAAAAAATATATAAAAGAGTATTAACACAAAATGACATAATTTAAATACAAAATGAGGTCTTAAATATTTAATTTCTCAAGGAATCGTAAATACTAATCACTATATAAGCAAATATACAATTTTATAAGAAATATGCTCAAAAAGATATATATGCAAAATATACAAAATAAAAGTAGGCTTTAACGCTTTGCTTTTACATAATTCGTGTAGATATGCAAGCCGTTTTGTATTCATATTAATAATATAAAATGCATTTTCATATAATCCCAGCTTTATTTATTACCAACAATTAAAATCGAATAATTAGGAGAAAATGTTAGATGTTAATGCAAATTAATACAGCAAATAGTTTAACGCGAATATTCTGGTGTTTGTCTTGTTGATTTCATAAAACGTGTTTTCTTAATGAGCAAATTTGATTGGGAACTTCCCGCTGAGGAAGATTTGATCGTGTAATTCCCAACTTTTTTCTGGTTAGAAAAACGAATAATATAAAACACTTACAATTAAAAAATGACGTAACAAATAATTTTAAAAAATTGATAAATCATTTTTTTTTAGTCGTTATTTATTTATGTTAAAATTAAGGAACAATTTTTATTCTTGAATTATACTTTAAATATGATGTCTATATATTATTTAAATATAACAGACTTTTTCTTAAAATTTTATATTATTACTGTCGACCATTTGTAGAAAGTTTTAAATGTAAGTTATTTTATTTATTTCTTATTGCTCGTCAAACAGTGATAGGTACAAACTTGATTTTGTTATTTCTGCCAGAGATATCTTTTCTAGCTAAAATAGTAATAATTCATTGATACACTCTTAAACTAGTTCTTAAACTATTCTTAAAAACACGATTTTAGAACACAATATAATATATCGCTTTTGAATCGTGTATCTAATTGGAATTTTGATATGTACTCTCTACATTAATTGAATAGAGTCTATAGTATGCGATTCATTTTCATCATGTCTATTTAAATATAATTATAATATTTTTCAATGTTGGTTTTCAACGTATTACGTTATCATGTATCACGTAATAATCTGGCCTGCATGTGCCATTGAAATAATATGTAGCGTGACATTACGCTGAAATCATTGATTATATTACAAAAATACTTGTCGAATATCAAAATAGTGACATTTTAAATTTCTGAGTTTCTAATCGTATTATTAGTAAGTATTATGTGCTATTTTTATAACTAGTTTAATTTTTAATATACATCTCATGCATGTAAACATAATTTTTTAAAGAAAAATCTTAGATATAAATATTTTTGAGAAAATGATTGATATAACTAACATTAATTGACTTTACAATTAGGTAATGATTTGCAGGATGTGTTATTATTTCTGATTTTAATATACATTTCCATTGATTGAGTTTTTTGTGAATTAATCAAATTAGAAATTTGATGAAAAGTGCATTCGAGAACATGAACATGAAAGTCATTAGTTGAAATAAGTATAGCAATTTTCACCAGTCATATAGAACTTGCGTCATACATTTTATAATAAAAGAACTTTAACCGGATTACTGGAACAAATTAATTCGTATCGGAAACGATCGCGTTATAGAAAATATATAAAATCTGAAAATTCTGACAATTTAATGGATTAAATAACAGCTTCTATGCATACTTAGAATTATTATGCTTTTGTGTTAATCTCCTTATTTATTTATATTTTCTTATATATCTAATATGTTTTATATCAAAATATTTAACAATTTATTATCATTCCCAGTAAGCAAGAAACATTTTAGAACATTTCAACAACATTGTAGCAACGTTGTGACATTGCTCCAATGTTGCTGAAATATTCCAAAATGTTTCTTGTTTACTGGATTGTTAAATAAGAATTTAAAATTTTTTTAAATATATAGATATTCTAAGTAATTTTGACATTCATATTATAGCTCACAAAAATTAAACAATTTTTAAGATATAGATATAATATTATATAGAAAATTAACAATTCATTGAAAGATAAATTTTTTATTTTGATTATTTGATAGATGATTACAATCATAATTACTTTATCGCGATAACAATTCCGATTTGAATAAAACTTGCAACATATAATGGAGAATCGCTATAGTTTTCTTAGACCAATAATACACTTAAGATAACGATAATTGAGCACCATTCGGTTTTATCACACGACACGCGACGATCTCTCATGTAATAATTATCAATTAGAAAAGTCATTTATAGTCTCACATTTATTTATGTTCATATGAAACGATTAGACGTTTGCTCATCTCAGGGGATTGAATAGGTCGCCGTATATAATAGCACGCAATTTAGCAAATACGTTTTCAACATAAAACTGTAACATAAAAGTAGAACATTGTTTTACCTTGAAATGATATGTTTGGATTTTTGTAATCTGCTTGAATATATGAGCAGGTGCATCAAGAAGACTGTTGACCTCTGCTGCTATTTTCTTGGATCGCATTTTCTTATCGATGACGACTGATAAGATCAAGTTTACGCTGAAATTAAATATGGATTTTTTAATTTTTATATTTGCTGTGCAAGGCACCGTAAAGAAGCAGACATTTCATATATTAAAAATGCAGATATTTTAAAAATGCTTGCTTTTTAAAATGATTACAGACAAGACTTCACTTGAAATAATTTGCATATTTCTGTTATGAAGCTTATTCGCAAATCGGACAAGTATAACGAAGCGACAACCATTTTGCACGACTCTTTCACGTGGTTGCAGCCATATTGAGAGCGTAGAGCATAACTTTCGTTGTCTCTCATTGTTGGCACGCAGCTATTGTTCGATAACTCACTAAACGGAGTGTCTTATTACCTCGTCAAATGGCAAATCCATCGTTACGGCGAAATCGAATGCAACAAGAGACGATTTATCATTGAGATATCACCTACGATACATTCATGAATATGAATACTTCGATTCTTCCGCTTTACGATAATTTTGAATATTGATTGGTCTTATAGACATTTATTTTCTACAATTATAAATGTATGAAAACGATAATCGATGAAAAATGCATTGCAATTTGAACTTATATGTACTTAGGAATTTTTATATTTTTATATTTATGATTAATTTATAGGTAAATCGTTTGACTTTAAAACTTATTAATGTACAAAATTGCGAAAAGTAAATACTGAGTTTATCACAAAAATTTGAAACGTTTTCAACTGTAAACTTTAATAATTTATATGAATTTATATGAATTTGTACAAATTTATATATAAATATTTTAATATATTTTCATGAGAAAACAATTTAAGTAATAATATTATTTGAGTAATGATAAAAGCAAATTTCTTTTTATTATAACTCGATACTAGTAAGAGAAACTGACTCATCCAGTTGTACAACGCAGTTGTGATAATCGCGGGTAATGCACCGGACGCACAAAACAATATGCGAATGATAAACGAGCTTGCCAAAAATTTATCAAGGATATTCAGGTGTCCATCTTTACAATCCTATCTTTGGTACAGACCTCGGATTATTAAATTCCGATTAAAAATTGCATTTCGAAGGACAGTCGATTACTAAGCTACAAATACATATTTGGTTGTATACTCGACCATACAATGCGTGATTCAGCTAGCAGGAAAATATTATGATGTTATTTATGCGAAATTTCTTGAATACCATTTCGCTCATTGCCACTAAACCCTTGTCCTTCTTTCGGACTGACTTATAACTGACTGCTGATAAACTCAAAGTAATTCTCAAACAGTAGTTTATTTAAACAGCGAAATTTTACCTGCGACAATAATATTTTTTTATGATTGTTTGCGCTGTGACATTGACGTAACACGACATACGATTCTGGCTGTTATTCACAATGCTAACCTGCACAGCGATAATGCACGATAACAACATAAAAAATTAAATTAGTGCAGCCGATACGTGAGCATAGATAGATAAACATTAGCCAAAAATGTATATTTTTTTGGCGGTCGATTTGAAAAATGTCGTGGAGAAAGTATTGTTTATTCGATCGTGCGATAAATAGAATTGCAAATATCTTATTTCAACTTCGTTCAGTGAAAGTCGTCAATTGCGATAACATAAAGGATATGACTGCCATTTGTAATTAACACTTTGAAATGCGGAATTAATCAGCTAAATGAGTGTTAGAATAACTCATAAAAAGATGTGTATTATTATGTAATGTATATTATTCGATTGTGTCATTTCAGTATTATATGAGCCCCTTAATTGACAAGTGACATAAGTTCAAAATTAGGAAAAATGCGTTTATTATAGTAGAAAGTATCTATTAATTTAATTTACTTTTATTTTGTTCTTATATTCATAAAAAATAAAAATTAATTTTACATCATAAATAAAGTGACCGTAAAAAAAGCTTAAGTCACTATTCCAGCTTTTTTTATGGTCAATTTACTTATGGTTAAAATTGATTTTTATCTTTTATAAATATAAAAACAAAATAAAAGTAAATTAAATTGACAGATAAAACAAACATTCTTAATACTTCCTACTTCTATAACAAAAATATAGCATTTCTATAGCATTTCTCCTAATTTTAGATTTATGCCACTTGTCAACTAAGGAGCTTATATGTAATTCTTTTAATTGTAAGACTTATTCTTATAAAATTAAAGTTTATAACAACTTTATGTAATTAAAAAATTATATTACGCATGGCATGTTATAATGTGAAACATTTTTAATTTTATTTTCCTGTTCTAAGTTTTTTCATTACAAGATCCTAGATTAGAAATAGAAACTGAAAGACTTCTCAATAAAGTTAAAATACGATTATTTTAGGCCGATTAAAATTACAAGTGTTTAAAGAGCAGTAGCGATCCCTGATACGATACCACACGATGTTGGTATAACAACTAGAAAAAGACAAAGAAAGGTAACAACCAAGGAGAAGTGGTGTATGCGTACGAAGCCAGCATGTAAAATTAGATGATTCTTTCACCTTGCATTTATCATGGAAAAAAACCGATGACATTTGACCATTTCACGTGCGTTTCACGTGCGGCTAAGAGTCAGTCTTCACCTTCTTTCTGAAATATTCTGCGCGTTTAACGTGCTAGGCATCGCTATATCAAAAATAACTTTTGTAACAATTGAAAATAGAGTGAAATTAATACCTTTCGTGTATAATTCTTGTCTGACCAAAATAAAAGGAGCCCGATTCTTACATGGGAGCCACGTCATTGAATAATAACTACTTATAGCAAACGATAATGAACGCGTATGGCTGACAGCAGATCACTATGCTTAGGGAAACGTTACGAAACTACCAGAAAATAATGAATAATGATATGTGACCGAACAACTATCGAATACATCCTATTAAAATGCGCATTAACATCCGAAGTCAGATTGTATGATATAATTACCAATAAATAATTTTTTTAAATTAAAATTTATTACCAATTAACTATTTATTAAAAAATTGTGTAAAAAAAATATTATTAAAAAAGGAATATTTATTTCACAAATATTTACATATGTATAATGGTATTCTTTAATGACACACACACACACACCGTTCAAGCATTTTTTATGTTTGTATATACAATAATAACACACATAAATAGCGTATTATTTTTGACAATATACATGTGTAATTAAGATAATTGATGCATTCGTCCTATCTTAACGTAATCTGCTTTCACGAATCTAAAAGTAGGGAGAACGACGGCCTATCGGAGTTACTTGATGATACCTCAGATCGTCTTTCCGTGACGTCATCTAGTAACGAATCTTCAAGTACTGTCTCGACCAGGATTCTCCGAGTATTTGCGCGACCGCGACAGACGGTGCAACTCGCGATCGGCGAATGTAATTTCTGAGGCGCATTCGCGTCGCGGCATCGCCAATAACGGGAAAAGCCTCTCTTCACGGACAGTATATGACCAACTAAGAAACGAATTGTGTTGTCGTGTAAGGATCCGGTGAACTTTAATCCTTTTTCGAATCAGCAGTAGAAACTTGCCTTACTGGGCACCCCGTCGTTCCCTTTTCGAGAAACTGGTATGTCTTTTTGTCACAATGTCTACTAACTATTGTTGTACTTTTATGCGTGATTAATGATCGAATCGTCATCATTAATCGCGCACAATTGCAATTTTATTTTGACAATTTTTGATATTTCGATCTTAGCGATAAAACCTATTACGTTTATGTGAAATATTTATTATACCTTTGAAATATTTATTTATTAAACCTTATATTTATTATACCTTACTTCGTGTAAATTGTGAGAAACGAACGTGTACGAATGTTTTTAACAGCAATATATTTTCAAATATGTTCCATTTTCTTAGAATTTGTTTTAAATATATTATTGCGAGATCGTCTCGAGTGATTTTTAATTGCTAAAACATATCATTTTCATCAACATTCATTTCATTCATTTATATTTTATTATGTTTATAGTCACGCAACACGTGATATAAGTATGTGATTTGCTAAAAGTGGCTCAACACTAATAACGTGGCTTGATTATTTTAATTATTTATTGTTAACATCCGAGCAATGTCTACTGCTATGCTGGCTGGTCGTTTTGTCGAAAGTAATCTATGAAAAAGTTTTCCATCTCTGGAAAAACACAGTGACCCAGTGACACGTGAAACACGGTTATTTTACCGGTGTAGAACTTTCGTTTTTCTGTTCGTGAAAGTGTGACGTTCGTTGTTTAATTACCAGAATTAATGGAAAAACTTTTCCCTTTTTTTAAAAATTCTCACGACATTAAACTTCACATTCAAACAGACCTATGTAAGCATATATTCAATTACTTATCTTATGACTTATTATTTTCCGCCTGATGCTTCGTGTAATGACGTTTCCGAAGGCAACTATAAGACATTTATATGTTACATCAATCGTCTTATCGATTGCCTGAATTATTGTGGATTATTTACGTGTTTAATGTATCATGTATATTTAACACTAAAACATTACATTACAATGTGTATATGAAATATAATATGCAATTGATATGCACATTTGTGCTTTTTATTTATATACTGTTATATTGAATGGTCACAAAGCTTTGAATATTAGAATTAAACTAAGGAAAACGGTGACTCCAAAATTGCAGTCGAAAAAAATTACTAATTACAAAGTTATACAACATTGAAAATAATTTTTATAAATACAAATTTTATATATTGTGAATAGGTTGAATTTTATATATATATTAGGTGTTGGAATTAATTCGTAGCGTTTTTAATGAAAGAATGTTATTTATTTCACATGAGCATTAAAAAATACATTAATGAAAGTACTTCCCATCACTTGTAAAACGCTACGAATTAATTCCAACACCTAATATATATATATATTTTTTTTTTCTGAGACAATTTCAGATTTTATATTAAAAATCATATACTCAAATGTATATTCAAATGCATATACTTTGAAATTAAACACAGAAATGGATTGATTTACATTTTGACATGAAAGTTAAAAATTAACAAAATGATATTTAACTTAAGGATTGGGTTATTATTGCTCCTTTGATATCTAACAGCAAAGAAGAAATGGTGGGAGAATATCGAGTTTACATTTCTGGTGTCGTGCGTATGCAAAATTTACACGCACGTGCATACGTATCTCATGGGGCTTACCTATTCGCTTAACGGCGACATGACACAGGCGAATGACACAGAGGAAACGTATAGAGGAGACAAAACCGAGAAAGAGAAAGAGAGGGTTTTGAAGAGGTGGAGAGGTGGAGGAAAAGGAGGAGAAGAAAAGGGAGGTAGGGTAGGGTAGGAGCAAACGAAGGTGCACCGTGCGCCGCATGTACAGAGAGAAAACGACGTCTGCGACTCGCGCGTATACGAACCCGCGGAGCCGAGAATCGGCGAACCAAGAACCGAACGACGAACCACTCACCGATTCCAAAGTCCGCCGACAGTCAGGCAGGTTCAGTTGTCTCCGAACCCCCGAACTGTTCGGACGCGTTTTCCAGAATTTTTCGTCCTACATCGCGTTCGCGAACACGTTCTTCGCACGCGATTCGCAATCTTCGACACACGTCACTATTAAAGTACCTCAAGAATTCGATTCGACCGGAGATCGAATCGAATCGATTCGCGAGACAATTCATTCGTCCAACATTACGAGAACGGGGCTAGCCACGGCTGTCAACGTAGGGTTTCCTACCCTCTGCTGCGTCGATAGAACAACCCCTCGCGAGAATCAACCACCTGTCTCTCTGTTCACCGAGACGAAGGGGAACGTGAGATCGTCGCTGATTCGAACGATCGATCTGCTAAGACGTGAGTATTGTGACGAAGAGGATTCACGGGGTTGCTTACGAAGAGGGTGGTTTTTCGCCAACTGTGCTGAACTTTTTGCACCATTACGCGCCACGCGCGCGATTGCTACCAATGAGTTTTAATCGGACGAAAGATAATTCTGTCTCGCGTTTAGAAAGTAAAATGCCAAAGTGGGGGTCGAATCACCGCGATAGGGAACGAGAATACGGATAATGTGCGGAGAATGCGTATCCATTATTAGACGGCCGATATGAATGTGCAAAATCAGGTTACTGAAACATTTCGCAATGGAACCGAACCACGCAACGTGATGATAATGAAAATTATTTCATTTTGTTTAAGTATCACAATGGAAAATTACAAATTGAATTTTCGCAAATCTCAATACAAATATTTTTATGTAAAATACTTTTATATAAAGCTATCTATCATATGTCATTTATTGATGCGATATATATTATCGCTTTTTTAATTCGTCAAAGAAATATAAAAGCAACAAATAAAATACATTTGTATCGTTTTGTAAATCGCAATATAAAGAGAAGTAAAAATAAATTAAATTATGCATATAACACCTTTGTATACATAACTTTTTGTGATTTCTTATTCGTAAGTAATTATTGACGTTAGTGACAAATGGATTTAAAAGATAATGCATGTCACTTTTGTGATCATTTATTTTATATTTTATTTCTTACAAGCGTGAAAATAATATTTTCTGAAAAATATCATGCATGTTATAAGATTAAAAAGGATCTGATCGATCTGCAATAAGAAATTCGTACGTAGTTTTATATCTTGGACGGTTTATATGCACGTCCGATCGCTACAAGCAATCGCGATATTTAGACGCGTTTCAATGATGTGGAGCTATGATTGCTCCAAGATATAACACACACTCGATACTAAAGAACGTAGCTGTTGCGCTTATTCTGCGCGATTGTTTCGGAGTAGACTTTTGATAACGAATAGATAAACCTTCTTCGTTTTACGATCATTTATATCGAATTGCAATTTAGATCGTGTTGCTTTTAACTCCATGATGCATAGGATCGTTACATCCTCAAGATTCTATAAGAGAGTTATTGCATTTACATTGTTATATTTATAATAATCATAAATGAAACACATTAAATATTAATTTTATAATTAAAATAAAGATATGTATATATTTTTTAAACGCGATATAGTACTCTGCGTAAAAAAATATATTTGCAAATTTGTAAAAAAAAATTATTTAATTTCTTTGAGATATTTTATTAATTATGGAATTTTGATTTAATATGTGAAAATCTTAATGCATATCTAGTAAAAAAGAAGATAACTAATGTTTCTTGTTAAGATAACTAAAATTTCGCGTTGTAATATATATTTATAAATGTAAATGCTTTCACTTTAGTATCACGTATAGGTATATCTATAGAGAGTTGCACGTGACTTGTAGATGATCGCTTGGTTGCATATTTGGTATGTGTTAAATCAAAATATATATATGTTATATTATAAGATATCAAACAAAATATCTGTTGATGCGTCTGATTAGATATTTTATTATGTTATAATTGTTGTTAATAAAATCGATTATGACAGATCTATAATTATAAACACTAGAAATTCTATACTGAAGATGAATTACAGAAAGTGTTGTTACCTAACTAATTTCACTTTTGCATATCGTTATAAGATTTGATTTGCCAGCGATTTTATTTGGATGCGGTAGAAGAAAAAGCTCTCGTGATTTTTATCTTTCTATAGAAATGTATGATTACGCTGACGTGTGACACATTATACAGAAACATATCAGCAAGGATTCAATAAAAGTGTTATAGGCTTAATTTATTGCTCGTAATATGATGCTTTTCCTAATACAGTAATTTCATATTTGCTAAGCGAAAGTTTTTCTGATAGAATTAAAATATAAGAATTGAAGAATTTCAATATTCAAAACTCGACGTTACAAATGTGAAAGGACTGTCTACTTTATTATTATCTTTCGCAATGCACTCAAGAGAAAATATTAAATTAACGACTTCGTAAATAAAACATAATATTGCATTTTTCACATAAACAATTTTCATTAAATAGCCACTTTATATATTTATAATTATTGATCTTGCGATAAAAAAAGATATGTAGTATTCACTTGTGTATACTAAAAGAAAGGCCAACCTAACACACTCTATACTCTATAATAAATTACTTCTATTAATATCACACGGCTATGTCTGCATAATATTGAGTGACGAGGCGACTGAATAATGACTAATTAAACCCGCGATAAGAATAATGAAATATTTCAAGAGCCACTGGGGAGACATGCTCTATGATGCGCGGTAATGTAACGAGACAGAATAAAGTTAGGAGAACATCTAATGATCGCTTAATATAAAACACGATCTTTTATTAGGTGTTGGAATTAATTCGTAGCGTTTTTTAATGAAAGAATGTTATTTATTTCACATGAGCATTAAAAAATACATTAATGAAAGTACTTCCCATCACTTGTAAAACGCTACGAATTAATTCCAACACCTAATACAATATGTCAGAAATGTGTATATAATCGCACATGTGTATGTATGTTGGTCTTCCTGTTTTTAAGCGAGCATTCCTTTAAAATCTAAAGATTTTGAGCATACTCGATATGCAACATTCACAAACGTAAAATGAGTTAATTTCTTCTCGACGTATCGTACATAGTTTGAGTAGTCTTTTCTTTATCTCTTCTCTTTTCGTTCATACACTTCAAGTAAATTACGGAAAATATGTAACAAAATCTTTTACACGGTGGTATGTTCAAAAGGTATGAGGGAGTTGACGGAAGATTGTTAAGACATTTATGACCGCCAAGTGCGACATAAAATTGCGCTGTGTATGCTTAAAAACATCGTAGTTAAGAAACAGAGATAACATTATATTTTTCGGTTTATTTGACATGCTGTATAAGTTCACCGAAATTTAAAACTATGTTTGTGTATGCAGTTATTGTAATAAATGGATGTCAGCTGAAATTCATTCTTTGCACTTAGAATCTAAAAACAATGCAAATAACCTTAACTGGTACCAATTTATAGCTACAGAGAATTTTAATAAATTATATAACGCAAGATTTTTTAGATTAAATAACGGATATTAATATTATGGGCTCTTTAATATATTGTATATATATATATGTAATTAATATATATATTAATATATTATATATTAATATATATATGTAAGCAATTATATAATTAATTATTTTTATTAAGTAATGATACAATTTTATCGTGCAATGATGGGCATTTGAAAGCACTATTTATCTTATGAATAAGTCACATCGATTCATTATATTTTAATTCGTTGACAGGGATCTTTTGATCGTATTACACAAATATGATAGAATATAATAGGTGTATTTTTATACTATTAGTATTAATCTTTTACAGATCACACTCAAGTACGTTGGACTACTCATAGAAATTAATTCTTAATTAAATTAAAAAGTGTTATGTATAAGAGAGGTTGTATATGAAAATTATTGATTAAAATTTTATGATATAGTCGAGGATATATAGTAATTTAAATTAGGTATATAACGAGCTAAAAATTCAAGATTAAATTTAGACATAAATTCATGGAAAAGTCTTTCACATACATAATATGATTTATGGAAAGAAAATTTAACCTCATACTTAATCTCATTTGTCAGCATATATCGATAATCGATACTTGATATTTTAAGTACATATGCATTAGTAAATAGTAGGCACACAAATCTCGCGTAATGGTTACGACGTTTACAGTTAGTTTTACATATTTCTTGCAGGAGTGCTAATAACGACAGTTATTTTCCTCCAGGCACGATCGAGTGTAAGATCAACCATCGGCCGGTGCATAATGAATTAAAGATTTTTTTTTATCGAGAATCCTTGTGTGATCTATTATGTCCTTCAACTATGAAGATTACACATCCGCACAGGCACACCTTACCTGATAATTCGTTGTGAAACGGTTGTAACATTCACGAGCCAATCGTTTCGCGGACTTTCTAAACCATAATGAATATATAGTATCCCTCCGGCCACGTGCATACGTTTGTCTCGCACGTCTCAATCAATGTACAACGAATAGATGCAGGTGCAATAAAGTATAGGAGTGGGTAAAATACAAGCAATTTAGCGTCGATAACAATACATCGATAGGATTATCGATAGTGCGTATTCGTATAAAATTTTATATATGTATCACCAATTATTCAGTTAGGTTTCACTCGCGTTAAATTTTTATTGGAGATTATTTTAGGACAGTCTAAATTTCAATTGAAAGAGGCGTTGAGACGATCTAATCTCATTGTACGTAGAATGAGTTGCATATAAATAGAATTGCTATATTTAATTTGCGATTGTACGTGCAGATAAGGCGGAATTAATCAGGATAAAAACGCGAGTATGAAAATTAATTTTGTAGAAAAACGAGTGGGATCTATCGCGTGTTCTGCGCCTGTTCTACGTTGTGCGCGAAGACGTACGTTGGACATTATGATACGAATATAATTACGATCCGCATGGTTGAAAATCGTTCATATATTATATATTTCCGTATTATTCCACCTATTATTATTCCGCGATTCGCTGCGTTTAGTTACATTGCGTGATAACACGGCAGTATTGTAATGTAAAAGCGACGTGAAGCATCTTTACAAGATTAAGCAGATATTAGTCTGATACAGTACAGTCTTTCTGTGAAAGACAAAATGCTGTTCGAAATCGCTGAAGTAAGTCGAGCGAATGCCGCCGAGAAAGCTAAATTCAATGGAGCGTCATTTGTAATCAATATTAGCCTAATTTAACAGGCAGAACAATGCGCTGACGCTGACCAATGATCCATACGTATGTACGTCAACGCATGCATACGCAGCTGTCTTGCATGTGTATAAATAATGCGTAATCCTTCCGCGACTGAACGTGATATACAAACGCGAGCATTTAGTAACACATAATATATTGTGAACGTACAAAATTTTATATTGTGCTATTAAATTTTACGTTGTCCATAGAATTGTTACTGCTAAATTTTGTCGGACTATAGCAAAAGCAATAATAAACGTACAATTTTAGGTAAAGGTACTTCATAAATTAATTATAAATGAATATATTATAATTAGTTAAATGTAATAACGTTAAATAATGTTCAGCTATTTGCTGGATTGTCACAATTATAATTTATTTACAAAGTTAAGTACAATTGTATATTTATTATTGCTTTTGCTATTGTCTGTTGAATTCAACACCAACTCATTGTTATGAAATCTTATTTAAAGCAATATTACTTTGTCAAATATCTACTTGTTAAATTCTTGTGACACTTTTTTATCGAAATGTAAAGATATAAAAAATTCTGTCGATTTCAAGGTTAGGGAAAAGTGCGCGCCGTAATTAATATTGACAAATATCAACCTCGGAAGATTTGCGATGCAGTCGCATGCATTTGCATGCGCGAACAGCGCGTGCTTCTCATTTATGCATGCCGAACGAACGAAGTATAGCTCGGTGGTATCTTTTCTTTTCGCAAGGATCTTTTATTGTCGCCTTTATGTATACAATGATTCGGTGTCATCTTTGGCCCTGGTCACAGGAAAAAGATACCAGCATTGTAGAAATTTGCATCGAAGATCGATCAGCTGAGACTGCAAAGAATTTTTTTTTTGCGCTCTTTTTCGATAGAAGGTTCAAAGAAACAAAAAGAATTAACTTTGAATTAATTTTGCAATCATCGCAATGTTATTCAATGTTGCGTAATATTAAAAGGATCGGAGTTTTGTTGTTTACACATTGATTAAGTGACATCGTTGAACATGATTACGTTCATAATGAGTCATCTTCCATCGCAGGTATAAAAAAGAATAGCCTTTTTTTCGTATCAAAAATCAATAAGAGCAATTAAAACAATTGGCGAGGTTCTTAACCAGATCGTTTTTCATTAATCAATAATCAACAGCCGCGAGCTTCGATTACCGTTACACACTAGTTTATCTTTCTTGAGAATCGTATAATGATATGCGTAACGTCATCTGATCGATCGATTTAATCAAGAAAATATTTCTTGCCTTAGGTCTTGTGTATGCAATCTTGTTTCTTATGGTGATAATACCGATCGCCAATGATGTAATACGCATAATGTGAATTTCTTCGATCAATTACTATTCAATTCTGAACAATGCTTTCTCATTGTCAAACAAATCATTTGTTTTAATATTACATGCACAGAGAAAAAAATTGTTCATTTAACTAAATTGATTTAGTTCGTCTTTGTTTCTTTTGATGTAAAAAATATATAAATTTAGATCAAACGTGTTATATGTGTATTTGAATCAAATACATTCTCTAACAAAATAAATAAAGGCAATTAAATTAATTTAGTCAAATGAATTATTTTTTTCTCAGTATAGTATATTTAAATTGAGAAATATCATGGAGAGTGTCAAAATAAGGACAGATACGAAAAGAAATAGATAAAAATTGAGAAAAAATATACTTGATTTGATAAATTTATTTGATAATTTTTTAAAAATAATTTTTATTTCTAATCAATAATTATATATATTCTTAATTGAGTAAATTAATAATTATATTGAACTCAATAAATTTCATGGATATGTATATTTATACATATATAATACGATTTATTTCTTCAGTTTTTCTGCATTTTTTAATCGTAGGATATTGATTTAGATTACTAACATTAACAACTAATATAGTTTTATACCATATATGTTGGTGTTACTAAACGTTGTTAACATTTTGATTAAAAGAAAAATAGGTTGCTAAAGAGTAGCATTTATTATTTTAATTTACATCTCAATTGGATATAAGTTCCTGTCAATATAATAATAGGTTAAAGTGCTGGAGAAAAATTACAGAGTCCATAGAAAATTCTACCGGATACTTCTAATCACCTCACGAACATAACAGCGCATTTATTGTCATCAAGAATCATTAGTAAAATGTTTCATCGAGTTGGACATTATGTAATGCTATATCGCTTAAATTACTGTGTGTGAATCGCTAAGATGATGCATATCCTGTTAATTTTCTCGATCTTTCAAGGAAATCTAATAAATGTTGAGACAAAAAGTATGAATTTTATTAAAGTTACGGTAATTTTATTAAAGCTGCGATAATATACAAACAATTTTCGCAGATAATTATTGCTATATCTTTTCTAATGCCGCTATAGTATCAAATAACTTAACTATAAATTTGAAACTATAGATTTGAACTCATTCAAATCACATTTTCACGTTTATATAAACAATTATTATTGTCTAATATATTATTAATATTAATTATTAATTATTAATATTTTATATATTACAATATAAAACGTTACAAATATAATAAATATAGCATATAATAGAATAGTCTGTAATAGAATCAAATCCACAAAGTATTGTGACATAAATTTTTACCATTAATGCGCAAATTAAAAGTTATGAAAGGCACGGTTTGCATCACGAATTGAATTGGAAATGTTTTATTATTTTTTTCTGACGATACGCACGTGATACGTATGGCAAAACTGGATTATAACACACGCATATGCACGATTTAGAAGGTGTTGTAAAAAGAAGATATATATGAATCCGGAGAACCGATACATGGCCCGCAAATGGTTTGTTTTTAATAATGACACCACCCAAGGCTGATAATTTTAAAGATCCTCCGTTTCATCGGATTGGTGTCGCGTTTTTCCCTTTCGTTTCACTCGGAAACGCGTGTGCGATTATATCGGATTGAGCAATCAATTGTCGACATCGCCGAGAAGATCGAACGTTAACTTGGCAATTTAATAACGCTTTGGGACAGATCGTGTATATCCTGTGTAAATAATCATGTTCTAAAAGGTAGATTCTTTCGAGCGCGCTCATTCGCAAGAGTGTTGTGACCTCGATTCGTCGTCATGGCCTTCCTAGACGTTCGAGACGTTCGTAGACTTCCAACGAAATGACGCGAAAGTGTACCATTTTACTCTTACTATATATAGTAATTTGAGTAATTTGTTTCTTTCGATTTCTCAAAATTGCATTTATTTCTAATATATTTATGTTGCTTGTAGTTGTTAACTAAATCTTATGCACAATATTAGCAAACTTTATCATCATTGTTATCTATTATTAATCTATTATTTTATCTGATTTACATGTAGAATTAATTCTGGTTTATAGCAAGAAATATTACTCTGTTCGAAAAATATTTCTATTTTCTTAACATTTGAGCGTATCTTACAAAAGTGTAAAAATGTCAGTTTTTATCGTACAATAATATGTAGAAAGTATATCGGAACAGCATAGCTGTTTAGTCATATATTAGTTTTTATCATACAACAATATGTAGAAAGTACATCGGAACAGCATAGATGTTTAGTCATATATCTACTACAACAGAGAGAATTGTATTTTTATATGGAATCCAAATGCACTGTGGCAGTAGTACAAATATAGTATGAGTGAGCCTTGGGCTACGTTCGGGGAGTTGGCTATCAGCGCTATTATGTCATTCTACTTTTATCGTTCATTGGATGTAACACAACAAGTATAGAATGATATAATAGTGCTGATACCGAGCTCTCCAAACGCAGCCTTGGTGTCTGATAGTAAGAGGAAGGGAGAAAGGCGGAGGAAACGGAAAGAGATTTAAATGCCAGTCAAGCCGCTTTGATGATACCTTGACTTTATCTTGACCACGGATTACAGTTCGGTTGGTCCTAAATCCATGTATGGGCGGTTTTCATGATAATTTATATTTAAAATATCAATAATTCTACAATTATAATTTCAAAGTGTATGATGTATCAAATAGACAATTAATCAAATAATTATTTGTATAAAAATTTCCATTGCTAGAATTCCTCTCTCGAATCAAATGACATTATATAGATAATATTACTTTACATTCCATGAATAACAAAGATAGAACGATACTTGTGTCGACTTGTATATTTGTCACTAAATGGAAAGCACCCATTGCAACTATTAGCACACACATATATCTGCACTGAGAAAAATATCTGGTTGAAAATAGACGAATCAGAAAATTATATCAATCAGAATATCGATTATCTCAAATAGAATTCTTGTAAATTTAACCAGAAAATTCGGATTCGTCCATTTTTAACCAGAATTCTAATTAATCTAATTAAACAGTTTTTTCCCATATGAATTAAATTTCCGTGTGAATTAAATTAAATCGTCGAATCAATCATCTTTCAATATAACGCCAAATTTATAGAGCATAAAGTCGAAAGTTCTTCGTTCTAGATGATAGAATAACTAACGCGCGGTCATTGCCTTCGTTTGGAGAGTTTAATCGGCAGATTCCATGATCGTGACTTTTTGATTGAGATATATCTCGAGAACTATCAATCTTATCGAATGTCAATAAAATTAAACTATTAAAGTACTAATATTCTTAAGATTATACTTCATTTACCAGAGAATCAATTATCGAGAAAAATTTCTGAAAATGAACTAATTATATCGTTAATGTCAAAAATTATTTTTTAACATATTTGTTAAATTTACATATAAAATTTTTAATACACATTGATTTCTCTTTTGTATTATTATATCTTTTTTATACTAAATAGTAGTGCATAGTATACGTTATATCGAAAGAAATGTTTATATCATTCTGACTTACTACCTTCGAGTACCTTGTGTGCTGCTGGATAATCAACTGCCATACTCAATACCAAGTTTATGATTTTCATATGTCACATGTAATTGTTAACAGGGAATGGAAGTAACATTGTTTTCTTTACTGTTATACTATATAATAACAATTTAATAATGACATTGCAATTTTTTTATGACTGTAACGATAACTAAACGCTAAGATTGGGAAAGAACTTTACTATGTGTTATTTATTGAAAAAAGTAATTCGTTACTTATAACACATCGACACGTTCTTTATTCGTTACAAGCAATGAGTAACTTTTCTGATTTATTATAAATAAACTTTTCCAACTTTGATGTTACCGTTACTGCCATAAAAAAATTTGCAATGTCATTACATTAAATCGTTATTTTAACAAAGTAATGATAAAAAGTATTATAAGTAACGGCGTTATAAGTAACGCATATTTCCATTCCTTGGCCATTAATAAGCCACTGATAACCACGCTGAGTCAGCGGTGTGTGCATTATGTAGCTTTGCTGATTGTATGGAAGAGTTTATTTGTGACATAACAGCAAAATATTTTGTTTTGTTTATTTAAAAGTAGTAAAACATTCTAGTTTTCATTTTTTTTATTTTATTGTAAATAGAGGAGGATTATAAAAAGTAATGTACAAAAATAACAAGATAATGGATAATATGGTATATTAATGAAATATCATAAAAATTAATCAGATATGTGCAATACGTAATAACATCTTTGCTCCATGATTTTGTCATCCAAACGAATATTGATCATGATTATTAATACATCATTGTCATCGCATTTTCGGTGACGTACGTCCATGATAATTTGGCAAAACCGGACGAACAGTATAGAATGCAGCGATCGTGCGCTGCGTTCTACCGTTGCATAATCGAGGTCGGCTTAATGAGTAATCTTCGATACTTCTAAATAGTCGACGGCTGTTAACGGCGTCTCGTTTATGGTAGTGGAATTTTTTACTTATCTGCTTTTATTTATCTTATCTTTAAGATTTTTATATCGCTCGTAACGTTTCATTCATTACGTGTAACACATTATTATCACATTATTCCCTCTCCTTCCATTTGCAGTTTATAGTACTTTAGTTATATTTTCTCGCATCTACTTAATATTCTTCTCCCTGTACGATTTTCGTACAGAATACGCGAATGGAAAAACCAACAATGGATACTAGAAAAGTCGTTTGAAATAAAGACGTGGGGCTATGAAGGAGTGGTCGATTACTTGTAAGCGCCGTTTAATTGTGATGCACGTCGTGACACGTGTCACGGCATGGCACGGTCGGTCACGCATTCACGTTGATTACATCGACGACATGCGAATCTACAAGCACCCTCGTACGTGCCATCTGAACACCGTTAATAAGAAGGTGAACGTAAGAATTATACCTGTTGAAAAAAAAATTCTTTTCGCAAATTTAATAATCAACGTATATAAGTTGATTATAAGTGGAAAAATAGTTATTTATTTATAATATTGTATATTTTGATATTATATCAAAGACTTTTCTGAAATTATCTTATTTTATATTGAAATTGTTTTTAAAGTGGTATTTTCGCTTGCGATTGATTATTTCAGTGATTAGTTTGGATGAGGTAATAAGGTAGTAATAAAGGTTATACGAACGATTGCGTATGATTATTATACACCAACAAGCATTTCGCTTCAATTATCAGAATTACGTTTAAAGAAGAATACATGTAAATTATTAAAATTGAAAAGATGCGAACGCGATAATTTACGGTGCTGCTTTGTGCCAGGTACACGGGATTGATATGACATTCAATTCCGCAAATAATGGTAATTGTCGATGGTAATTGGAGAACATGTTATTGATTATTGTAGTACCGATCATCCTTTATTTTCCGTGTGATGAGAGTATACGATTCTTTTCCTCCTCCTTCGATCTTCGGTGAAAAATAACAAAAATCGATTATTTTTTCATCGCGAGTACACGCTTTATCTGGCATTTGTATTTTTTTTCCATGAAAAGACTCGTGTAACATATACGATTGCGTGTGTGTTTCGTTAAGAAACGTGTATGTACACTAATCAAAGATACACAGGTGTACTTGTATTCACTTTTGCTACATCACTTCACGAAATAATCACTTCACTGATGACTGAGGGGAGTTATGTAAACGAGAAAATGGAACATTGACGATGGTTACATTTAAGATTAAGTTACATTCTAGCTGTCTAGATAGAGAAGAAAATGGCACTATTATACATCCTATTATCGGCTAGATAAATTAAATGAATATTAAAGAAAATGCAAAAAAGAAATTTTATTTTTGCATGATTTTCATGATTTTTGTTTATGTGATATGGAAAATTAAATGACAAGTTTTAGTTGTATCATTTTTAAAGTAAAAGAGCGATTTGTCTCTACTACGATAGAACGAATTTAAATCATTTAAATAAAAAATACAGGAAAAGAGGGGAATTTGTAAATATATTTTGAAAAATTATTCATCAGTATATTTAAGCTGTTTTTTTAGCTCATATGTAAATTCAACCTTTCGTTTAGTTAGTTGTACTGTTATACAACTTGCGCAAAATCATTAATTCAACAAAAATATCGGCCAGAGAAAGAGATGAAGAGCTACACGTGCATAGATCAATTTGAATCGACTGAATTTAAAATTTAAAATTTAAGGTCCGGGTTCGATTCCTGGCCAAACTAATATTTTTCGCACTAAATTATTTACAGGGTTTTAAAAATGCTAATTAATATCGATAATATTAAATTGCTTGTCAATTTAATGTGTGATATTATTATTTCAATTTCAATCTAAGACTATACTTTAAGATCAATAAATATAATCGGCGCACAGTTTGTTTGGATTGGAAATTGTATAATTCAAAAAATATTAGACATAAAAATCCATCTTATCCGAATATGGTGTTTTAGTTCTTTTGTGTTCAATTTCATCGATTTTCTCTTAATAAAGTTTTAAGCTTTATCAGAACTGTCGGTGATAGCAAAAGCTGGTGCAAAACGACTCTGAGGTTATTCGCAAGGACGCCCACATATGTAACTCTCGCGCTCGGCTTTAACTAAACTCAATCGACACGTCTGTTCACGCGATTCGAAAGTGCAAAGCGAATGTAATTTTTTCCCATCCCGTTCCTCGTGACGATGCCCTCCCGCCTGCGCGTTCGATTTCACCGCGCGAGAAAAAAAATTCCATCCATTTGTGTTCCCAATCGTCTCAGAGAAGAAGTGCGCCGTTTCGCTAGGTGACATCGCACGATGACATCTCCGAGTCTAAAGAACCGCTAGCGGACTATTTAACATAAGTGAATAACATATAGATACATATAAAACATTATTAATGAGGGAATGATGTTGTTTTATAATCACACTTAGGATCAATCTTGGTATCGACAGGTTATTTCTCTTGTTCGTATCGAACATTCATTATTACAACATTTACTAGCCTTGAAACATGTTTGCATTTCACATTTATTGTTAATATTTATTTGTCTAATATTTTATTTGAGCTATATGTTTTTCATAGAATTTTCCTTCATTAGAAGCAACAGAAAGAATATAGAGTGTCTTCTTCATTAGATTTTTAAAATGTAAAAAACCTTTTATTATTTGATGTTATTACATACTACACTGTGAAAAAAATGTACCAAATTTTAATAAATATTTATTTGAATTAATGACAACTAAATATTTACTTACAATAAATAAATATTTACTTAATATACAAAAAAGTGATTGTTAAATCAAATTAATCTTGTATTAAATATTGTAAATATATCTTTATATTTAGTAAATATTTAGTTGATACTATTTACTAAATAAATGATTTACTAAAATTTAGAATATTTTGTTTCATTGTAGAGTTAAAACAATTAGATTTAGTGTAAGATTTATCGTATCTCATTTTGCTATTTACATCATATGAGAACTTTAAGATCTTTTTATGATACTCTCGAGGTAAGAAGTGATGATCGAAGGTGATATTACCTGTCCTTGCAATGAATATTTACATGTTTACTTGTACATGCATTCTCGATCAATGTCTGCTTGCACAACACATGACTTGTATTGTCGGAGATATTCTACTAGGTAATTATGATAAATCTTGATTTGTAAATGATACGCTTAATAACAAGATGAAAATAATTAAAAATCCATCTCATGGGAACTCACATAAAACAGTAGCTTTTTTCTGCCAGTGTTGCCTCTTTAATTATCCATAGATATATAGATATTTCCACGGACGACAATCATATAATATATATAATTGAGAAGTTTTCGAGGAGATTAGCGAGAGTATCGATCTAGAGAGTATCTATCAACTTACGGCTTTATGATGTAAATTCAACAAAAAGTGATGGAAGACGTTAGAGAAAACGGGACAAACTTTGGTCGACTGAGTTACTAAACATGAGACATCTTGTCTCGTGAACTCGTGTCTGTGGCAATCACGGTTTTCGTCATTGACGGACAGTAACTGTATAGTTCGCACTGTGCAAAAAAATCTAGACACTGTCTGTGTCTTCTGTTTTCATGTCAAGGTAATTAGACGTTTCATCACATCATCATCCTACGAGCGCGCGACATTATCTTGAAATTGAATAATCGCTGCAATCGCCCATCTCTCCGTGAAGTAGTACGTATCTTTCTCTAGCTGCTCAAAGGTTTTACAGTGTTGGTATAAAACTCACTGTTTATGTACTCGCTTTTGGCAGAAATATATTATTGGCGATATTCATTCGTCGTCGCTTATTCGCAAGAATCTTCGCATATATTAGTGCTTCTTTCTAATATTAAGCGGAGCCTCATGACAACGGTCCACTTGCTTGGCGTGATTTATGCGATATAGGCATTCCTCCAAGCGAAATGCCTTCAGTCGTCGACATCGAACGTATATTACGGATCTAGCCGATCCAAACCGGCTTTCACCAACGACAAATCGCCTTAATTCCACCGGTTTCTGGTGCTGGGTCAGTCAATTCATTTTCATGATCCAGATTTGCTAAGGAGATTAGATTAAGACCCGATAAATCGTTGACCCTTCTTTACATCTTCTGATCTTACATACAGCGAGGCCAAAGACCGAAAATTTTACGTTTCTAAAAAATGATGCAAAGAAAAAAACAGGACGTACTGACGGAGCCACATTAGTATATTCTTAGAAAAAAATCTCTTCCAATGAATTTCTATATATAGAATAATTTGTGTAGATTTATAATATGTTACAGCTAAAGCCAATTTGCAGAATTAAGAGAAATCGAATAAAGCGCATAGGGAAATAAAAATTTTTTATTTCATATATCTCTTAAGGTTGATATAAAGTTAATTTAAGATACGATTTTTTTTGAAATATTAATATATTTTTTAATTATTAAATATATACATTTACATTTTATAAAATGTTTTATTTTATTTTTTTATTCGTAAAATAACAATTTTTAACAATTGCATTAAATGCTTCTCGAAGAAGATATAATTCAGAGCATTGTTTCTCATTTAGTCTATTTTTACTTACTTTGACAATTATTTCTTTTATAATAGTCATTAGTTATCTAGTCTTTTGTATATAGTCTTTACTTTGTCATTGTACAAAAATATGCGTGCGTCGACCGATGCTTCGCAATAAGAGTAGAAAAACGTCACGTTGATTATTTGGACGTGCGGTTGTAACGAAGCGTGTCTATCTCTGCGCCGCATAATTTTCACTGCTAGTGACGCAACAGAATAGGCACGCGATTTGCCACGTTTGCGGTTTAATAAATCCACCCGCGTGCACGACGCAATTTTAATAAAGTTATCTGGCACACGAATGAAAATATCTTGATGTCGATACAGCACGAGGAATAAGTTATAATCGTTTTGCAAAAACACTTTGATCATTTACCTTCTAAGAAACATAACAACAATAATTGTGAAATATCTGTTTTTATCATACGATTGTAATAACCTTGTGGACATTTCAATTATTTGTACAACGTATAATTCTTTCTTCTTAGCAAATTGATTAACATCGACGTGGCCTTAGACAGGCTCAATATGCTTTTTATTCGTGAAAAAGTCGATGGTAAAATTATCACGGACGCGAGTAGCAATCGCTTTTTATCGCACGGGAGATATGGCGATTGTTCAGAGAATCATACTCAATAAAGAACCGTCGAGCACGTACACGTGAAGTTAAACCGACTGTATTTCTACATTCGTCTTGATACATTTCTTCTGACATAGGTTAATAATATTTTGTATTTCGTTATAATATTTATTATTTGATATTTGAATTTGAACACACGCGAGAAGTATATACTCTTAAAATAAAAAGATACAAGTTGTAAAATTGGAATATGAATTGTATTTTTTTATACGAAACTATATCATCTTTTATGTCAATTTAAAAATTAAATGATTATAACTTAATTATAATTATAATAATTCTTGCATATAATTATAATATATTGAACGTAACAAGACAAGAAAACCACTATAGTGATGTTGAAACAATATTATATTTTTAGACAAAAATACAATGAAAAATAATGAATTATTACAAATTTTAGTTAAGGAAAAGCTATAAAAGATTTAAAAAATAAATCCCACCTCTAAAAATTAATTATAATAATTATATAAATTATAATAATTATTAAACTGCAAAAGCAGTATGTGCTTATATATAATATATTCTTTCTGTTTGTTATCTTTTTATTTGAGTGATGTAATTTAATAATTATAGATTCTTATAAGATTTTATTCTTAGCAGAAATGTTAATTTATTTTGCAGATCACGCGTGCATCACAAAATTGTATGCATATCTGTTCCTTATATATTCGCTCTAAATGTACTTGTAAAATCGATCTTTTCATAGTGATTTAATATTATTGCTTCTATTTACGGCTATTTTAGGCTGATTTATTTTCTTAAAGAATAAAAATTGATCTGACATTTATATTAAATGAATTACAAAACAAGAGATGCAAGTATAAAAGATATTATCTCTTAACAGCTAATTCTGCAGACCCTTCTTCCTTAAGAACAGCACAATGAACGCGTCATTATATGCTTTTTCCTAATCGTGGCGAAAGATTGTTCGTCACTCGTAATTAGCACATACACCTGGCACTTGATTAATATTTTTGTATCATACGCATGGATATTATACATAACGAGAGGCGCCTCGTCACAGACTCGTTTAAAGATTATGCAGCCTTGCATTCTCTCTCGAAAGGTTGCTGTTTGTCACGGTGTTTATCACGTTTATGGATTCTTGTTTGTACAGAAGTGGCTTCGAGAAAGTCATAAATATGCGAAAATTAGTTCTAATAACATATTACAATATTGTCTTAATATTACAAACTACATATTCTAGGCATGCCATATAATGCTAAAAGTATTCATTAATGCAAAAACCGTGATAATTAAGTTAGCAGGTTGATCAATTTGACAAGAGACTGTCTTCACATCTTTATTTTTTCTTCATATTATTACTGAAAAAAAGAATTTGATAATAGTTATCAAATGATGAATAATTCCAATCAAATATTCCATTAGAATAACCAAAAATAAATTTTATTTTTTTAAATATTTAGTAATTATTACTAAATGATTGATTATATTATTATATTATATATGTGTGATTATTAAATTTTTAAGAAAGTAAAATTATTTTTAATTATATTACCAATTATTTAATTGAAATTCTTTTATTCAATATTTAATAGCTATTACGAGATCCTTTTTATACATGTACTTAATTGAGAAATCTACAATGATGGTGCTAAAATAATGGTGGCAAATAGGTTTTTAATCTTGTTCTTTCTAAAAAAAAGCATTGCCTTTTTTATTAAATTGACCTATATTACTAATTTTAATTGGCTATTATTTAATTGCAATAAAATATTGTAAAATAGAACATTATTAGTTGGTAAGTAAAATATATTATAACTAGAAATTGGTCTGGTAATGGTATTTAAGTATAGATTACGGCTGCATAAATCAAAAATAGACACACGCGATGCGCAGAACCAAGGCGGCAATCTGATAAAAAAACGGCACAGGAAGCAATGTACGCGATCATATCGTTGTGTAGGAAACAATGTGTGTGTAGTGCATAAAATTATATTGATGTGTATGTGTATCTCTATGTACATGAATAATTTTGTGTAACTGTATGCGTCTTATTCGCGTTAAGAACGATGACGAAACTCTCATTTATCTCGGACGCGCGTTAATCACAAGTATTCACGCAAGAACAAGTACCCACGTTTTATTGAGTATCTTAAGCATCGGCTTAAGATACTCAATAAAATAGTAATTGTAATAATATTTTGAAATAGTATTTTGTAATTTATAATTTTAGGAGCACTCTTGAATGATTTTTAAATATTATATATAATTTTTTATTTTTATATATTATATGTTTATATATTACATATAAAAACAATTTTTTATTTAATGAAAAGCGATAGACACATATTTTTAATGTATATTAAAAATATGTGTCTATCGCTTTATTAATAATATCTCATGATGTAAGCATCGTGATTATTAGCGTCAATTATTATGCAAATATCATAAATTAATCTACCGTCAATATTCGCCGACAAAAGATTACAATTTATTTTTTAACTGATTGCATTCCATCAGAATGTCATTTATACAAAGAACATTTTTATTCACGTTAAATATCAATGTGTTTTCTAATGAATGCTATAGAGTACCATTGCTTAGTTAATTTTTGCTTTTGAGAGAGGAGAAATAAATTCTGATTAATATTGTTTAAAATCCTTTAAAATCCAAAACATAAAAAACATTTATAATTATAATTATATGTCTAGGTAGCCGACACGTAAAATGGTGGCGTCGCAAAATGACGGCGGCAGAAGTATGGATGGCGGCGGTGGCGGTGGTGATGGTGGCGGCGGCGGCGGAGGTGATGACACAGTTTACACGGTGACCGTGAGCGGGGTCGGTTACAGGAACGAGGGTTACAAGGACGACGGCACCGATGGCATACCGCCGGAGCCGCAGAAGCCACCGCAACTTCCGGCAGCGGATGACGATACGCAATCGCGGAAATTCAAACTGTCGCGCAGTGAAAAATGGCGTATTTTAAAGAACATCGGCACCGTCTCCATCGCTTTTATGGTGCAGTTCACTGCGTTCCAGGGCACAGCAAATTTACAATCGTCAATCAATGCCAGCGATGGTCTCGGTACCGTCTCGCTCTCGGCCATCTATGCCGCCCTGGTGCTCTCGTGCATCTTCGTGCCCACTTTCCTCATCAAGAGACTCACCGTCAAGTGGACCCTCTGCCTATCTATGCTGTGTTACGCACCGTACATCGGTTCGCAGTTCTATCCCAAATTCTACACTCTGGTACCCGCTGGCGTTCTCCTGGGTCTTGGCGCCGCGCCCATGTGGGCTGCTAAGGCCACGTATCTGACACAAGTCGGCGGTGTCTATGCCAAGATCACTGACCAGCCAGTCGACGCCATCGTTGTACGGTTCTTCGGCTTCTTTTTCTTAGCGTGGCAGACGGCCGAGCTCTGGGGCAACCTTATCTCTTCGCTTGGTAAGTCGACAGCTTCAAGTTATCATAGTTTGGAGATAATATTTTAACATTTTGAAATCCTGTATTTGAATTTACAAGACTACGTTTATATTCAAGAATTATAATTCGTATGTATATTTAAAAAATTATTATAATATTTATAAAATTGGAATACTTAATTAAAGAGTGATAATGAGAAAGGCTTCTGACTAATAGCATAAAGATAAGGACACTGATAAAATTGATTCAAACTGTATTGATTTTATAATCGAACTTATTAAGCCTTTTCTAGCGTCATCATGTATTTATATACGTATGATTAATAGTTATAATCAGGGCTAATTACATTAATGCTCCACGAAGAATTGATTTCTGAGAATAAAAATTTCCAATCTTTATTGTTAAAGTTAACAGTGATTAACGATTTTTACGCAGTTATGATAAACCATCGTGCGTACTTTCACAAAAGCAATTTTTTTTGTCATTCACAAGCGCAATAAAAACATTCTATGCATCTCAATAATACACAGTATTCAATGCTATCGCTATCTGTTTTTCACACTCGATTACCAGCAATTCACAATATATCCGTTAACGCTGCGCAAATATTCATTAGAGTATGTGTACAGTTATGTTAGCTTATCAGCTTAAACTACGTTGTATATATTAACTACATTTCTCTCTGTAGACCAGTGATATTCAGTCTTTTTCAAGGATCGATTTCAGAAGGTCATTTTCAGAAATCTTGCGGATGATATAATGTTTATTTTGTTTGCATAAAATCAAAAATATAATTTTATATTTTTGATGGACTAAAGCAGACTGCAAAAGATTCACGCGCATCGCAGATTGAAAATCACTGCTATAACAGTTCTTAAATCAACAATACAAGCAAATCATTTTTCCCACGTTATTCTATCTAATTATATAAATTTTAATAAGCTACAAAAGTTCTCAAATCTGATTTTCAGTTGAATTAAATAATTTTCAAAATATAGAATATTTACTTATAATTAAAATAAAATGTTTTTATTTAAGTCAGATTTTGCAAGTCATATTTTACAGCAGGTGTGCGCGGTGCGCGCGTAGTAGAAATGGACGTTGCAGTCAGACAGTCTGACTCAACGTTCAGTTTTTCCCCTGCGTATATTCTCGCGTGGCTTTATACATAGCTTCCGCCGTATACGTGAGGGACAATGTAATCAGTGAGGGACTTATCGAACGAGAGAAGCCGTAAGAGCAACAGAGAGAGAATAACACGCTCGCTAAGAAGAAACAAGATTTATCCGGTATAAACTCGTGGTAGTCGGTTTCCGTACTATCTCGTACGCCTTCCCCGATACCGCATATGTTTGCATACACATACACGCATACATGCAAAGTATCATTGTATGTCAGTCTTACGTGTGAAGAAACGTTTCTTCGATTTCTTCGCTCGTTAAGTGCCACTCCTACGATTGATTTCGACTTGATGCCATTTTATAAAAAAAAAAAAGTCCGGTAATACTTTAAACGTTCTAATTATTAAATTGAAGCATAGAAAGAGCTACGGAACAGAATATATATTAAAATTAGATTCCAACTAAAATAAAATTTAAATAAACAAAAAATAAAATTTAAGTTAACATCGTTAACTAATATAGTTAGGGGAAAATAAGAATAACTAATGATAAAGTGCACATTTAAACCTTCTGTTAAACAGAATTTGATTATAAATTGATATGAACATTAAATTAATTTTATATGAAATTATATAATCTGCAATTATATTACATTAATGAAAGTACTTTCCATCACTTGTAAAACGCTACGAATTAATTCCAACACCTAATATATAATTAATATTTATTAAATATATTTATACATTTTAATAATAATGAAATATCAATTGAAAGAGTATTCCACTTTAAAATATTACTTTATGTAAGTATAACGGCTATGCAGACAAGTTCATCTTAAATCATCATCAATTATTTAATGGACAGAGAAAAGCCGATACCATTGGCGCCAGGCAACATTCGCAAATAAACAACAAAGGTCAAGATTATTTTGAGTCCTTGTCGAGGTCGACATGTGCGCATTATGCGCATGGCGCAATGGCCGGTAGTGGCACGAAGGTTACAGATTGCATATACTGAATAATTCTTCGAAATCGACGAGATCTTTATGGAATGTTTACATACTTGAAGATAACGAATTTTATATACATTATGACATCGATTATGGAAGAAGTCGATTAAATATATCACGCATCGAAGGCACTTATATAACATGATCAATTATCCTAAAAAATCCGGTTTATTTTTTCGAATTAAAGTCTTAATAATTTTAATTTTGTAATACCAAACTAATTAAATTCTTAATAATCTGTACAGTTATAAATTATAATCAATTGCATATCCCTGCAATCTAAATATCAGTGACCCAATTTTTTGCCACCTTTGGAATCAATTTTTTATCACAGAAAATTTGGAGGAAGGCCATCACTCATTTTAATATTATCTTTTAATATCTTAATAATTAGATCATGATATTGAAAATACAGTGCAAGTAAAGTTGTGAATTTAAATGAACAGTAAAATATTCTTTTATTTTATCTTGTTTTTTAACCTTATTTTAAAAGTTTGTCTTTTAAGTTATTTAATATTACAGAAATATTAATTAAATTTTTTAAAAAAAAGTTTGAATGTGAAATTGATCAAAGATACATTTGCATTTATAAATTTTGACATGCTTATATTTTGCATCTTTAATCTTCCGCTAAAACGTGTCTGATTACAAATAAGCATTTTCTACCGCGCAATCATTTCTAGTCTACGAAAAATATTAAACAATTTTACTTACAAAAATTGAAAAATGTTGAGACAGAAATTATTTATGATATTTTAAGAGATTAATGTACTACAGTACATTAATGAGAAATTGTACACTTTGTATATAAAATTATACACCTTGCAATCGCATAATTAGATTGAATGATTTCCGTGCACATATCTTCGTGTGTGTTTGCATGATAATAATGTTAAAAAACAGACATTTCCGACAATTGGTGACGATAGTGGGGAGAATCGCAAAACACGACGTAATATTATTAGCACTATTCCGGTGAAAGTTCTTCTGGTTGACGCACACGAATCGGTTAATGTAAATTTCTATAGGTATGCTGATAGGTTTTACTTAAAGTTATCGATTAATTCTTATCCCGGAAAAACGTCCGTGTGAAGTTACGAATAACATAATTCCTGACACGCCGCAGCGATAGAAGATGAAAGTCGTACGTGTCAGTAGTTCCGGTCGATGATTTAACCGACGAGAAGTGCACGGCCGTTAATTTTTCGCTGCAACGTAACACGTGCTGCAATTTGCGTTGAACGATTTCTCGATACACTCGGAAAGGTTTTATCGTCACGTAGACATACAGGGCTGGACATGTATTTAAAATATTTTTATTTAAAACATAGTATTTACAATATAGTTAAGTGTATTTTGTATTTTTTTCATCAGAGCACATGAAAATTACGAATTTTGTATTTAAGATTGAAAGATTGAAAGTTTTTTATATTTCATAATTCAAATAATAAGATTGATTGCCAATCTTAATCTTTGAAATACTTTCAATCTTTTGTTATTAATAGTGAAATACAAAATACAAAATATTTTCATGTGCTCTGCGAGTACAAAATACAAAATACAATTGTCTCACAAATATTGTTTTTCGAAAAAGTATTTCAAATACATGCCCAGCCCTGTAGACGTGTATACTTTGTTATACATTATATCACATGCGAGAAAATAACTCGTGTATGACCGGTTGCAGGTTGATGTGTTTTAGCGTCGTTGCAATTCGGGGCGCGTAGCGTGATTTCTAGTCGATGTATCTGATTCGACTCGACACATCGAATATCAACGAGATCTTTCGAGAAGGCTCCTCGTAAACGAACGCATTCGAACGCATATCGTACACTTCCTCATTAGCGACACTCGTGTGCGTGGGCCGTGTTTGCACAGCTGCCTGAGAATTTCTTTCTCCGGTTATTTGCGAGCATTTCTCTTCTGCGCTTCGTCGATCAGTTCTGTGATCCTTACTTATTAGCAAAATTTTTTCTTCAACAGGATCGTTGAGATTGAAATAACTTTTGTGGCGATATAAAATCACAAATGTGATAAGAACACAGTTAGATTTGTCACAAAACTGAAATTAGGAAATTGTCAAGGAAATTAAAAAATCAGGTCAGAGAAGTTGGATAAAAATCAGAGAATTTTGCAAAACGTTCTGGAAAATTAAAATTCTTAACTTTAAAGCAGTTTAATATACGTACATCACACCTACGCAGTTTTTGGAATATTATCAACGTAACAATTAAAAATGCAAACAGTGCTAACAATATTAATAATAATTTATATTGCTACGTTAAATTGATCTTTCAATTAATGGTTTCCAAGTCAAGACGAAATTACAAACAATTTTAAAATGTTATATATCGAAAGTCAAGGAAAATTATGAAATTTTATCTGAAAATCAGGGAAAAGTTATGGAATTTTAGAATTTGTGACAATTCTAAAAATGATACATTTTATTTATGGGGGAATTTTTTGCGTTTGCGTGAAGTGCGTGCAGAATTTTCGCGTAGAACGACTTCGCAATCTCGGCTGTCTTAATGGCGATAATAAAGCAATCAGGACACGCTAGGTTGCGATGTCTATTGCATCCCTGTCAGAGGTAACCAGTTGTGATTTACATTCGACAAAGGTCTCCTCTGACTTCACGCGCCATGAATAAAGGTACAGAATGGATCCTACCATGGGTACAACCGTGACCTCGATGTACGTCGTCACCTCCATTGGGACGAATCGATGCGCATAATCAATTTTTCGATCGTGAAAAGGAAAGGCGTAGCGTGCAGAATGCGCTAAACCGCGAATCCGCAAAATCGATTAGGGAAGATTCTTCGGCGGTGAAACTCGTCCATGAAATATTGATTTACGAAATGTTCAGCTTCGCTTTACGCGCGTGTCTAGCTCTCTTCTCGCCACGAGATCGTGTATGTCAGTTTCCGGTACGGCGTAACAGGTCAACCTCTCGATTTATCGCTCGCACACACACACACACATACACACACATTTATCGTGCGACTCTTCGAGCACTCGCTTCACACCAGCATAATCGACTTGGTAATAAATTGTTACGCGTTCCTTGCGTTATCCAAGAGTACACGCAGTTACCAGGGAGATCCTTCACGTCGATATCCTCCTACCGATTTTATTTCTCGAACGTAATATATGTGACGACTATAAAACAGCTTTCCCGTATACTTGCATCACGATGAGAAATTCAGATCTTGAACTTTGCAGAATGGTCAAAGACACACTGCAATATGGCGAATGTCATGCAGTTGCTAATTTATTGCTAATCACAAAAATACTGTGTAACTCTGTTTTAGATCTTTTATTAATAAACTTTAGATCTTTTATTGTGTATTTTTAATAAACAAAAGTCACAGTTGTTATATTTGTTTACACATTTAAATGAATATTTTTTTAATTATAAATATTATTACAATATATTTAACAATAATTGTTTTTTCTTTTAGAAGATTAACAATATAAAAATATCTTCACGGATGCGAAATATAAAGAACAATAATTATTTTCAAGTCATTCGTATAATTTAAATTTATTTTTTCCTTTAATTGCATTTTCATGAATATCATACTCTTTAATCACAAAAGTGTAGTAAAATAAGATTGATTTTCCTTATAAAAGATATTAGTAAAGATATTAAAAGATATTAAATACTTATTAGAGTAAACATTCTATCAAAAAGAAATTAAATCATTTAGCATTAATAAAGAAGGATTAAATCTTTATTAATTTATGAAGGTTTTTTTTCTTTCTCGCGCTGTGTTTTTCGTCTTTGTGTTAAATTCGAAGAAGTTTAATAGAGAAAGTATAAACGTTCGGAACCATTCAGAGGTCACTTTCAAATTTTATTATATTACATTATATTACAGTATTGAGCGATGGCGGACATTCTGGTGATGATGGCAATAGTACGACCAGTAGCTGGGAAAAAATCAAGTCGTGCGGTGCAGATTTCTGCGTCCTTGGCAACGGAGGCCACGAGAACCTGGAGCGACCACCGGAATCGGAGATCTATGAAATCTCCGCGATCTACCTCACGTGTGTTATCGTCGCAGTGATCATCGTCGCTTTGTTCGTCGATCCCCTCTCCAGGTGAGTGCCGAATATACGAATACGAAAGCCATCGGTCGTGATGTTAATTCTCGTTTTTATTGCTTGCCAATATCAAGTCGACATCGCAATACCTCGTAACAGAATAATATATTGCACGAGCAAGGCCACTCGTTGAGAAACGTTAGAGAGTAGTCGGGCTTAATAAACTTGATTCTCTACATTTTTATATGATAATTAGAGATAACGCGCCAAATGTTAATCGATCGAATTACATATTTATGTGCACAGTATATCAACTTGTATTTATCGATAATACAAATCTTCTGCTATTGGAGCTAACTAATGTTTAATATACTGCATCTAGAGAGATATCGATTAGTTATTTATTATCAGTTCCTTTCGAAGAAGGAATAAAGTTAGGCAAAATTAATGCATTTTCCTTTGGAACCATTGTTATAAATTAAAAATCATACATGCATATATTATATTACAATGTATATTTAAAAACTGAAGAAAATGAAACCAAAAATCTATTCTTCAAATTCTGAATGAATAATTCTTGTGTGAAAATTTAAAGAAAGTTTTAACTTGAATTATTCAACGTTGAAGATTTAATTCTGCTTATATAATAAAATTTTATTCTCCAATTAATATTAAGCGGGAATTTTAATACATATTTAATTTGAGACTTGTTTAATTATTAAAATATCTTATTGTCATTGAAAATATGTATATGAGTTACGAAAAATCTTTATTTAGATTTTTGTTAAAATAAAATATAAACTCATATTAAATGTTGCATATTTTCGCTCTATCTATTTTATTTTTTTAATTTATAATATGCGTCATTCTTTTAAATAGATATGAAAGTATTAGATCATTCTATTAAATAATACGATTGCAATACATCGGATTACTTTCAGTTTGCAATATAGTTAGCGGATTAGCGAATGTTACTACGGTATTCCCAGATGAAACAAATACCTCGTTCTGTCTCTATCTATTCTGATTTATGTGAGTAGGATGCGAAATCTATTTGCTACAAAGAGGTTTATAATTGCGCGTTGAATCAACAACGAAGCTTAGTTGCAGAGGTTGAGCACGCTGTAATTATGTGCCGCATGAAAGATGGCATGCGCGGCACGGTTAACAAAGGAAGCTGCCTCTGCCATTCGTGCTGTCTTATCAGTGCGCACGATCACTGACAATGATATATTTTATCCGCGATTTTGCACTGAATTACGTAGCTCAGACTGTCATCGCCCGTACGATCGTTTTATGAATATATATAGAGATGTCACGCAATCGCGTTAGATTTTCGTCGCCCGGCTGTTCCAAGTGTAAACGACCGAACGAGAATAAAACATTTTTTCTTCTCTTGATAAGAACTGAGAGTTGTTTTTGCGCGATGTCATTGACCGTCTGTGGCCGGGAAAAGACGTGTCGTTCTGTCATAAAATTAGCATAAGATAATCGAAGTCGTGAAAAGTCCTTTAGAAGAAGTTTTGTTTCTTAGAATCACTACAGAAGTAGTAGTTTGAAAATTTTTCAGTTATTTTTAATTCTGCCACGCGATATATACAGTTTCCCAGGAAAAGGAAATTAATTCATCTGATTCGCGATAAAAGAAGTTAACTTTACGTTTTCTCTGGTTGTCTCTTTCTACAATAATCAACTCAATTATAGTTATACTCCTCGTGATTATCATGTTATCAATGTTATGTGGATTATCAGATAGTTTGGAAAATTTAAAAATCAAATTTTTTAAGAGCGGCCGCTTCTTTCCTATTATTTTTTTCAAAGACGATGAGCAATTAAGTTTGTAGCCGTTTTCACGGTGCATCGTCAGTGAATACTAGTTTGTGACTATATCGTCAATGATTCATCATTGGAGTGTATGCGAAAATTGAGAAGCAGAAGAGCAGTCAAGCTCTTGCAGTATTACGAAACGTAACTTGATAGACGTGATCCGCGAAACATCAGCCCGAATTTCCTCTCCCCTTATACCTCCTCCATTTCGGATAGCTGTAACCAATGCTCTGCTTATGATTGCGAAATAGCGTACATCCGACAGGATGCGCCGACAGTTGCATAACGCTACACGTAGCGTGAACCGTACTTATTAAAAGTCGGTAAGTTTCTGGAGGCTCTTCGCGTTGCGTCAACGCTATCCTTCAGCATGTTACACAGCAACACGACTGGTCTATACTGGAAAAAATTTATATATTTTTTTTACGTGGATTACCGAGAATAATTAACTTGAGACTTTACGACTTCTCGTTTATCAGAATCATGGTAAAAAAAATATCCAGGGGCGTCGGTCGACGTAAAAAGTTGATAAATCGATTGCAACAGAATGCCAACCTTGATGTTAGAATTAATAATCCTAGAGATAATATATTTATCACTCACCGTAATAAAACGGAAATGTTATTTATAGTTAGCATTAAATGAAAGGATTGGCTCATGGACATGGAGAATAATAATTCTCTTTTAGTGAATTGATGAATCACTATTGTATCCATAATTAATTACAGAAAATATGGTTAAAAATAGTTAAAAATTGTAAAATGGCTAGATCCATCTAAAAAAAGAAATAATGAGATGTCAATAACGAAATAATACGCCGATATGATGTAGCTGCGTCATCTCGTGGAACGAGATTTAAATATATATGTCTCTCTCTCTCTCTCTCTCTCAATATTATATTTACGGAGTCGTTACACTGTCGTTTCATTTTTGTCATCGAATAGAATCGTTCTATCGTATTTATCCTGTCGGGAGATATTCAAGGACATATGTCCGTCCGGATGTATGCAACTCTTAATGATATGTTGTTCGCCAAATTATTATCGGTCCGAAGATTAGATTGCAACTCGACGTTACAAAGTCTTGGAAAATACATACCTCGGTCAGTTACACACAACGCTCTGACACACACTAACTACCCCGTTCGCAATTAATACAGTCGATCTTCCATCACTGATTATGAGAAATATCATTAATACAGACGTGACATTAAAAACAATTCTACTGAAGACGGCAATGGAGAAGAAAAATGCATCAGCCTACAGGGCTATAGATCTTGTTTCCTGTAGGAACACTCGGCCACTCTGTTTAAAGAATTGTTTTTATGAACAGCTGCGTTGAAATATGTGTTCCAATTTTTCTTATCGCATGACATCAAGGTTTCATTCAATGCGACGAAACCCTGCAAATCAGTCAACTCGAACTCTTCACGAGGAAGGAACAAACACGTTAGAGCATTACGTTCGTAATTACTTTGAATTGATAGATGCTATCATACCAAATTTATTCGCGGTTGTTGGTAATTATGGTGTTACGATTCCATGACTTCCGCGATGACATATTCCATTATTTTTGTATATACCGTTTTGCGTATTATGCGGATTTTTATACTTTAATTTTTTCCACAATTTTAATGAATATATTTTAAGACGAATGTAATGATCTCTTAATGTTTTAAGGTGTATATATATATATATATATATTACTTTTATTAATTTATATATTTAATTATTAATCATTTTTATATGTTCAATCAAAAAATTAACTATATGCGTTCGAAATATTTTTATACATATAGAATGTAAAAAATAATATAAATATACATAAATGAACTATCATTATTACACATTTGTAATACATGACGCCAATATTAGTTATTTAAATGTAAGTGATAGTTATACAAATATCTTTATTTATCATAATTTTACCTGAAAAATATATATTAAATATACATGTATATTAAAATTAATAATTTATAAAAATAATCTTACAATGGCTCAATAATAATAAACAATAATAATAAATAACAAGAAGAGGCTACGAGCCAGATTTTTATGTATTTCAAATTCTTAGAACATACGTTTCGATCTTATTATTAGATCATCCTCAATATAAAGAAATTAAGTTCACACCCCGTCGCTTGCTTATCTCGAGAGGAACTTAATTTCTTTACACTGAGGATGACTTAATAATAAGATCGAAACATATGTTCTAAGAATTGAAATACATAAAAATCTGGCTAGCCCTTTCTTGTTATTGTTTATTGTTTATTGTTTAAAAATTTATGATTAAGATTAGCAAATTTCTGTAATCTATCTCGTAACAATCCAATACTTCTTTTTATAAATAATTACTAAGTTTTTGTACAATTTCATTATTTTCTGCATTTCGAAGCTAAAAGTATCTTTGAGATTCTCTATCGCAGTTCTCTCTCGCTATGCTCACTCTTTTATCATTCTAATGATGAATCTGTTCAGAACTCTGTAACAATACATCTTTAACTACTAAAAAAATTTATGGCAGAGCCATAATTCATAAAATGTTTCTTCGCAAGGTCGTGCCTCTTCTGATTTATGTGTATTGGCGCAGGTTTTTGATAACGTGAAAACTCACGGTCTCAACACTACAAAAACGACGATAAAACAATGCCTGCAGTTGCAATATCTTCACCACATATACGGTGATTCCAAAATGTGATACTTTTGACTATGAATACTTTCAAAGTCTTTTACATTGATTTTCTATAGAAAAAATTCTATACAAAGTCATCATTTATTGCAATCTTCTAATTGCTTATATTTCATGTTTCAATTAAGTCAGAAGAATGTTAAAGCGAAGATTATTTCAAGATTAGAAAATTAGATCTATTTTACATTATTTTAAAATTTAATTTGGCAAAAATCTGTAATTTTGAATTGCTTAGTAAGCAAATAAATAAAATCAATTTTTAAATTAATTTATACTATTTGCGTGCATTTATAATATTTGCAATCGAAAAGAAGGTTTCGCAGTGACACTCTGTATTGCATTTATCGTAGTTTGCAGCGAAACGAATGTATCTAGGACGCGCGACGGCACGTATCGATATAACTTCTCATATACTCGTGTTCTCGTTTAAAATCTATTGCCAAAAAGTATTTCTTTACGTTATCGCTTCAGGAGAAAAATATATTTCTCTCACGCGCAAACAATTATCGCGTGTTTGAGAAAATTGTAAAAATTGCAAAAATAATAAAATAATAAAATAATAATAATTTATGTTGCTCAAATTAAGAATTCTATTGTAATTATATATATCTTTTTACAATCGATTATTGAAAGAAAATTCGAATATTTTATAATATTACATTTTAGTTCATAATGTTGTCATACTATTAGTCTATATTCAATGCATGATCTCAATTCTCTCTCGTTAATGTATTCTTGTATTTTTCCATTAATGATTCTTTTGAGAGACAGGTCGATGTCTAAATCACAATGTCTCTTTCCGTTTCTCTCTTTCCAAGCATTAAAATCTCGCGATTGCCGACGTTGCGTAATCTGCAAACCGATGTATCATGATGCACGAGCACTGGCGCGCTTCATTCATGCGATCGCTTACGAAGATACTCGCCGTTCGATAATCGCCCACGATGAAACGCATGCAGCGAGCGATCGTATAGCGCGCATATATAATACCGATGCAGTTAGAAAAACTGACGTTTCTCTCGTTCACATATCCCTTTCCGGTCGACTCGGTACATGCATGCTGCTAATTTATCCTCGGTCGTAAATAGATGCGTACACCGAGCATTAAACAAAAATATATATACAAAATATGTCGGGAATACTTGACTCACTTTCGATATCCGCTTCAACAGTCTTAAACGCGTATCTACTCGATGTATTACAAGCATTATTACAGCGATAATATCTAGTGGATTATATCTTCAGAAAATTTTTAAATTAATAAACTATTTGAATTAATAGACTAATTGGGTTTAGATTTAGAGAGAATAACTATTTTATTATTATATATAAGAAATTTTGAAATATCATTTAATATGCAGAAATGTATTTTAAATATTATTATTTAAATATTATTATTTTAAATATTATTTTTTTTTTGAAATTGAATATCTAAATAATTAATATATATTTATTTATACTTTTTCAAAATTAATATAAGATTAGAAAATTAGTTATTAAATATCTTGAGATACGAAATATACGAGTAATTATGATTAAAACACAGGTGTTCTATACTTATCTCCTCTAAATGAAATGCATCATTGACATGCTGACAGGTTCGAGAAATAGTGAACCTGTTTAACGAGTGCAGTTGCCATTTGTTGCTGTAGCAACAAACGTGACTACATCGTTGCAACTCGAAAGGCGATATTATTAAGAGAAAGACAATTCTGACCTGCATAACGTTTACTGCGTTGTCGAGAAAGGCGAACCGCAAAACGAGATGGCCGTAAATTATATCGAAATCGTGCTAAATATATAAGTTATATACATTTCCTCTTAGAAAACCAATTCAATCTTGTGTGTTACAAATTGAATAATAATCAGTAATAAATTAAGCTTGTTGCTATAATCATTTCACAATGTATCTCTCACTTCGTTTCTAAATCAGACGGATAATAACTGTTAATATATATACTTTATCGAATCTAAAAATTTAATTTGTGATGAAAGAAAAGAGAAAGACTGTTTAATCGAATCAATTTGCCGGAATTAATTTCGCAAACAAAGTCATCCGTTGAACTTTCTCTTCGGAACGTATTGTCCATAAAATGTCGAAAGATCTGAGCGTGTTATGAGTACTTACATGTTGTCGATCTCTCGCTCTTTCCTTCCACCGTCATTCGTCGTAATGACAGCATCGTCCGTGATGTCTGCATATTACGGGGAATGTTACGTAAGAAACGAGTGTATTAGATCCGTACGCAGATCTCGGCTGAGACATCTCCGCTATCTTCCATTTGCATTGCTTCCAAGGCTGCATCATAACGGTTCTAGTCTGTGCACGTTGGAAAGCGCAACGGAACTATGCTCGTGAAAATGCAACTTTGGTTAAAAAATGCGAGAAGAAATTCTTAGATTATAGTAACATAAACGTTTCCGCGGTCAAATACAAAAATTGCACATAATCGGTAAAGAACACAAGAGGAGAAAAATTAGTAATGGTAATCACATTCTATAATGTAACGTTTTTTACGGCAGTCACTGAGGACTGCTATTGCATTGATTGCTATTGAAATCCATTAAATTGTTCGAGTTTCTGAATTATGTATATGGATTAACGCGTGGCGACTCATGCGTATATAAATTCGCTCACGATTTTCGCAAAGTATGTATTTACAATATGTATGCAACGTGCATCGATTCGTTCTGTTCTCTCTATTCGAGAAGAGAGACTGTGGTTTTCGCAAATGATGTAGCATGAATTCATAGAAGTTACGAGTACGAACCAAATTGATTTTCCGGTTTGGTTACAATGTAAGTGCATTGCGCGACACTCGCGCACGTGACAATTGAAAAAAATGTGCACGTGCCACAAATCTGCGCGGAAATAGCGTCACTACTATAATTATTAATGACAAGAAAGTTCTTTTCTTCTAATAATAATGAAGCATAGAATGATCGCGAGTTACATTTGATAGATTCAAAAAATTCATCTTGTAGCTTTTCTAGATAATTTAACGCTATCGAATAAAATATAAAATATAAAATTCTACAAATGTATTGAAATAGAAGACTAATAAATTAAGACGGTTTTGTTCATTTTAAAGATTATTATTGTAGTTAAATTGTGAAATAGAAAATTAATTTTGTTTTTAATTTATATCACCGCTTGGCCTGAAATCCCTTAAGAAAAAGTGTTTCAATATAACTGATTAACCGATTAACTGATTATTTAATATATTGAAATACTTTTTCCTAAGGGATCGTGATAAATTAGCTAATGATTAACATTGTAAGGTTTAAAAATGGTGAACGAAATCGAAGATCTAAAAATTGTATGACAATGCTTTTTGACAATTAATAAATAGTCTACAATTAGGCAATTTTCGCTAAAAAACTTTCTCAAAAATGAATATCAATTCCTTCGGAATTCGTGTAGTGAAATCTATAAATCAATCGTTATTATATTAGTTTTGTCTGACGAGACATTCATACCCTTCAAGTAGACACATGTATTAGATGATGATTTCTCTTAATTTCAACGGATATTCGCGTACGAAAATACGTTACATTTGTATCAAGAATTAACGTACGAAAAAAACGTGATGTTTACAGATATGATTCGTCTTTCACCCAATACGATCAAGATGAATAATCACTTGTCACAATCGCTCAAACTATCAATAGGCGCGATTAATGACGATACACGATTCGAAAGCAATATGGACCAATGTGTAGATCGCCATAAAAGATACGCCGAGGATCACTCTGAAGATCACGTCAAAGATCACACCGTCCCACATCCTTTCGACGTCTCCTTCCGCCTAAAGAGAATCATGTACCTGTTTTTGCATAAGTGTCGATTCGAACCGCGCTCTCTACGATGGCTGTCGACGATGGCCGTGGCTTCGGCCGGGCCCAGAAATCCAGCAAACGTGTTCTCAGGAATGCTGTCCCCCCGGGTGGAGAACATTTGCTGTCGAGCGTATACCGAGCGTTTAGCATCAGGAGATTTATTTCACGAATTCTCACCGACGCAGCATCGGCCATTGCGCCCATCTCGGGCTTTAACTTCTCGCGGATCTACAGGGCTGATTACGTCTGCCTGGTTCGTCCGCTAAATTTAATATCGGGCTTATATTCATTAGATGTCGCCGCGAAAAACGCGATAATAAACTTTCATTCTCGTGACATCCGTTAATTCTATAATATACAACAGGAGTTTTTAAAATCTCATTATATTCCCCTTATATTTCAAAATATTTATTATAACGATATAATCAAATTTTGTATAATTTCTTATAAAACAAATTTTAGATGCATTCAGATCCAATTATCATTCTTTTATGTAAAATGATAAGATGAAGAGAACTGAATAAAATGTCATGCAACAGGCTATACGAGTAATTTTTTAAAGCTTGTTTAAGCTTTTAAGATTTTTTTCGGTTGAATCTGCTATTAATAATGAATACTCTCGCGTGAAAAATGTTATACAAAAGCAAATTTCAACTGCGTAGTTAATCTCGAAGTTTTTATTGACCGAAGTACCGTTTCATGTACGATTTTTATAGCGCATAAATCTTTCAGACTACGATCTTACTAAAGATCTTACTAAAGATTAACATTTTGGCCAACGCGAGAATACGATGTTTCGACTTTTTTCCTTTTTTATCATATCAATGAAAAATATCGGCATAAAAGTACTAGACGCATAGTATGTGTGTATATCGTATATTACTTACTATATAATTAAATTCTTTCATTAATTAATGAAATAGAATTCTATGCATGATGAATTTTTTTAGAATGTTGCTGATTATTAAATAGTCATTTGATAGATTAATGTCAGCAAAAAAAAAATCTTTTATGTAAAATGATTTTTGTAAAATAATTGAGATATTATCTAAAATATTAAATGTCATTTTTTATATCATCGTAAAAAATACTGTAACAAAAAGTAATCAGATTAAAAAGTAATTAGATAAAATTATTATTCTGTCCAATTGCTGATTTATTATAGATAATATAAAATGTGAATCGGATCATACGTCACCCAATGTTCGTTTATCTAATCGCAATACAAAACAATGAATGAACACGGCTCGAACACGCGGCACCGTTCAATGGCAGTGGAAGTTTGCTAATTACGCAACTTATTTCCGCGTGGCTCACGCTGCACGGACACTAAATAAGTACATGGATGGTACAATCGCGATGATAATTAATTGCGATCGTCATTAATCCCCATCCGAGCGAGCGCGCTCTTCCTCTTTGCGAATAGCGGCGCAAAAGTCTGCCGGAAAATCATACGTTCTGAGCGGCAGCTGATCATCATTGTTCATTCGCGTTTCCCGTTCTTTTGTTCGCCTAACTCTTGACTTATGCCGCATTACGTGCATCGTATAAAATTATGTTCAACATAAAATATAACCGCACAGATCACTGTAGTATGTAATATGCATATAATAGTCATTGCCATCTCGAAATAAATGTCGAATAATTTTATGAAAAGAAAAATAAGTATTTGAATAATAAAGGTAATTAAAAGTTAATGCTACAAGCAATGCGTAAAAATTCTTTTAAAAACAATAAATAATAATTTTACATTTTAACATACACAGAGAGAGAGAGAGAGAGAGAGAGAGAGAGAGAGAAGGAGAGAGAGATATGTTAGGCACAAATGCTATGTGTTAACTTTAACAAACGTAGATGTCTGTACTATTCTCTCAACTAAAATTGATTAAAATTGCACAGATTTTGCCGACAGCAGAAAAGCGAGTGAATGAAAATTCCTCCATTATCACTGAAACATATTATTAGAATGAATCGCTCGACAGTCGCAATTTTGTCTTCCCGGAATCAGGTCAATTACTATGCGCACTTGCTTTATTTTTGTACATTTGTATTTAATTATGCTAGAAACTCATTGTATTCAATAAGCTAATAAGTCGGTAAAACGTAATTATACATTTGACTGACTTCTCAAGGGGACATACAGATTCATAGAATTCCTAATTGTCTTCCAGGTATGGCGAGAAACAACGGCGATCGGACAGCCAAGAATTGAGCGGCATCCAATTGCTCTCCGCTACAGCTTACCAGTTGAAGAAACCGTACCAGCAACTGTTGATACCCATCACGATATGGATTGGTATGGAGCAGGCTTTCATCGGCGCCGATTTCACGCAGGTGAGCTCTTCAAATAATAAACGAATTTTAAATAGCGTCATTTCTAAATCTGTCGACGTCAGTGTTGGAAACTTAATCATAGTTTCTAGTGAGAAACAATTTCTACGTGAGATCTGACATTTGTTGGGAAGATAAATATCTTTACATATATCATGTATATAAGTATTTGAAATATTATAATCGATATAATATTTGAAATATAATTGGTAAAGATTTAATGTAATGATTTAAAATATACAAGCTTGTAATTCATCCGAAAAATCATAAAAAATTCAATTTTTCTTAATAATTTTTCTTGTTAACAAGAAACGTTGAATTTTTTTTACCATCAAGGAAAGTTTAAAACAGATTATTTGCAATTAATAATAATCTTTGTCGATCTAACTAAAATATACGAACGAATTTATCATGGTAGATTTATTTGATCGTATGCATTAAAATGCACGATACTTTCTAATGTCAGTTTCAATCGCTCACCGACATATAAATCGACGTCAGTCTCTCCCTTTCGCGTACATTGTATAAACGGCAGCCGTCGTAAAACAATGGCATTCCATTTTGCAATCTACACGGCTGCACCGTGTATCGACCTTTTATTGCAAGCCCCGAGTCCACGTGTTCTCGTGAAGTATTGATAAGGAAACGGCCGTCCTTGGCTTCGTACCAGGATCCGACACTAACGAAGCGCAATGACGTCAACTCGGTCTGACTCTGTAATTACCCGAACTCGAACCATCATCGGGCGGCGAAGAGGCAAAAAAGAGAGACGAATAAAAAAAGCGGAGTTCCGTATTCTCATTTATAGCCGTTCCTTTCTTATTCTCGGGCACGTACAGTCGTATTTATTGCGTTGCAGACCACGCTCGAAGATTTATCGGCGCTGCTCCGCGATAACGTAAAATTGCCGCGAACATAATTATTTGTCATGACGAACGACAGTCTCCGAAAACGGTAAAATCTCGACCGCGGGAGGAATATTTCATTATTGAATATACAACGACAGACGTGTCGATATAAAAGCTGTCAGTAGTCTGTGCGAAAAAACGAAAAAAACATCCGGTATAAAGTCAGAGCTAGAGTGAAATGATTCAAGCGTATCGTACGTTATTTTTTGTAAATCTGTTAATCAATCCTACACTGTTAGATATCAAAGGAGTAATAGTAACTCAATCCCTTGAATTAAATAACATTTCCATTTGTGTTAAAACGTAAATCAATCCATTTTTGAATTTTCAAAGTAAATTTTTGGAGTTTTAAAGTAAAAAGTCCATTAACGTATTCATTAATAAACTAAATTTGAATTAAATTTAATGCATTTTCTTAAATTAAATTGTTTAACTCCATCATTTTAATTAATGAGTGTGGCGACTTATAGATATGATTAAAAATAATTCATACTAGGTATAAATTGACATTATAAATTTAACAATACTAAACAATACTTAACAGTACTAAAGACAATCAAGTCAGTGCCAGAGAGGAATTTTGGGATACATCCCGATGGAATTCTGAGAATCTATAGATAACCTATTTCTGAGAAAACCCGAGGCTATAAAAATATATATAATGGAAGCTTCTGGTCGGTCATCGAGCTCTGTAACCGGTCGGCCTCTCCATAGATTTTCTCTTTTTACACGTTCTTTGGCGCCAGAGTCTGTCTTTCCCGATCCAGTCTTGAACTATCGCGACGACAATCTTCGTTATCTTCACCGATAGTAGGAATTCTTACTCGTAGAAGCCGATAAACACTTTTCTTTTCCTCGACACGGAAATTACTAGCTAGGATCATGAAACCGATGTACATACGTATCATATCCTTATAGATTTTTTAAATCTGCTTTACTAATCTTCGAGGTGGAGATTTATTGCTCCACTTTCTATTAAATTAGTGTCAATTTTTCTGAGATGACTTTTGTACCTGTATACTTGACGTTATAAGTAATTTCATGGCTGGCTTATTACGTCTTTTTATATATTTTAATATATGTTCTATTCGAAAATCTTTATTTGCGTAAATGGTAAAACAATCGGATAAGGAATTTGTCTGTTAGATTTTTAGCTTATGCTTTCTAAGGCACATCAATTTTTTAAATAAAATCTCTCTAATTTGGTCACTATTGTAGATACAGTGACATCAACAATAAAATATTTTAACCTGTCATCTTTTTACATTATTTAGCAATGTGAACATCATTATAACAGAGTCACGATACGTACGTATATTTATACACAGTTCTCTACGAAAAGCCTTTCGTTTGACTTCTTTTCGTACGTTATATCTCGGATAGCAAGTCGTGATCAAATCACAATGAAAAATCGATCTGGATCAGCTGAACAGATATAGAATGCCGGTTTCTCGATATGTGACAGCCATATGAGGACGCATGATCGTTCTCCGGAAACATATTGCCAATTAAAGATATGAGATTTGCAAGAACTAAGCTTGTGTGGACGTTTAACGATGACGTTATTGAAAATTGATTTACACGCAAAGCGTATGATTAAAAATTCCAATTAAGAACTCAAAGTCTGTTATTAATAGGACATATATGTTTTATAATGATTTAAAGTTATATTTAAGACATTAGAAAATGTGTATGTGTCATTTGTTCATATAATAAAGTAAATTGAAAAGTTTATTACGATATAAAAGAATTTTTTGTACTTAAAAAATTATATTACGGAATATGTATATATATATATATCTTTCATTAGATAGGAAAAAGGTTAAAATGTACCAGGATAAAACATTGCACATCTCGTTGTGCGAGCATTAAAATCCCCGAGTTTGAAAAGAAAGGAATCTAGAATACGATAAAGTTATTTTTTAAATATTTTTTAAGAAGAAATAGAAGTACTGAAATCAAATACGTCAAGATGTAATTAACTAAAAATTAACTATGAAAATTAACTATGAATTATTAATAATGAAGATGAATTAGAACATTGTAAAAGAGAAAAATGATTAAATGTATCACGTGATAATTATACGAGATTGATTTAGAAAGTAAATATATCTCAATTAAAATATACGTTCGCCATGAAAGCGATAAGAAGAGAAGAGAAATAAATTTTCAACGAAAAAAAAATAGATGTATAAGAAAGAAACATTTACAGTAGACGTTTTTAATGTGATATACGTTTGACATGCGAGCAAAAGCATCATTAAACCAAAAAGTATTTGAATGCAGAATGTAGTGCGATACTTGTTCACGTATAGTATAGGGAATATAATTAAAAGTCTCTCTAAGAAGTTCTCGGATATACGAAATGAAAGAAAGAAGAGATACGGCTGTAATCACTGGCCGCGTTCAAATTAATCACTCCCTATTGGAAAGATGGATTTGCGTAATTTATATGCTGTCTATCCAGTAATCGACCCGCCCAACGATATCCCGTATCTTTACCTTCTCTTGGACGTTACAAATACGGCATCCCGTGACTGTCAGCAAAAACACACCTCGAAGCAGCATCGAGTAGCCGCCATCGAGTTAGTTGATTTTTTGCAATACGATTATGATTAAGCTACTACAGTTTTAACGGATCAGTCTTTTCTTGTCTCCGGATTGCCGAGTTTCAGCCATTTTCTTGGAATTGCTTGTTTTTATAATGATCAATCAAAAATATTTGATACATTGAAAAAAAGATTTATTGAGTCTTAATATGTATATTTTCAAATGGTAACAATTAAATGTAAACTTACAGTAAATAAATATTTACTCAATACAAAAGTAATAGTTAAATGAAATTGTAATGATTTTTGTATTAAATAAATATATGTTTACATTCAGTAAATATTTGCTTAGAAGTATTCAAACAAATATTTATTAAAATTTAGTATTTATTTTCCAGTATATTTTCTATCTACGTAAAGATCTGAAATGTTATAATACTTGAAAAATAATATTCAAGACAATGTAAAACCACTTCAGGTTATTGGATAGTTTTGTTTTTTCCAAAATAAAATACATAAGAATATGTCGTATTTTCTTTACATTACTTTTTACAAATTACTTCCATGTAAAAGTAGGTTTTGTTGAGGAGTTAGATATATTCTGCAGAACTGTCAGATATTGCTTAATATCAATCTACATGAAAATTACGAAAAGAACTTAGTCTCGTAAGGAACTGGAATTAATCGAGGAAGGTCGCGCATCGGGTGAACCCCCTCATTATTGAACGACCCTGCATTATGGCAAAAACAACCTCCGGTTCGCGAGTTGCGACTCGTTCGAAATTGGTTCGCCGATAGGTCGTACGACGTCTTCGACTCGGGAAGCCGGATAATTGGGCAATTAAATCCGCGCCGAGAAAATGAAAGAGAGAAAAAGAAAAAAAATGAGCAAAACGTGATAGTTACAGGCTCTGCTGAGTCAGCTGTGGCGCTGGACCTGTTATAAATAGCCCTGTGAGCTTATTCTCGCGCCGATCCGGCGATACCGCTTCCATATCTGGAATCTCGTGTACCAGTATCTCTTAAAGTATGACCACACGTATGTGTGCACGTGTCGTAGTCACCGTTCCCTCCGGTCTGATCTCGTGAACGCCTCGAGACACATAATCCCATTCAAACGTTCACGGATATCATTCACAGTGGAGAATTGCGTAAAAATATTAAAAGAATGCAATGATATATTTCGAGTTCAATGAAATTCTACACTCGACTTATAAGAACTGTTAATCACGATTTAACGCGAAAAGTTAATTAAATGCACGCTGCTAAAAATAAAAATATTATTTTTATTAAAAAAAATGTTAATTTTAACTTAAAGACGTATAGTGAACTTTCTGAAATATGCAAAAATATTAAAATTAACATTTTATTTTTAAATGTATAAATGCTCTCCTGAGCCTTCCAGTACAAATTCTTTTAAAACATTGTTAAAAAGTTTCAGAATTTTATGTGGTCCATGTAAGCAACAAAAACATTATATTTAAATTTTTAGAAGAAATGATTTGCCTATCTTGATTGTAAATTTATTACTGTCAGAACAGAAATTTGTTTATTAATCTCACGTTTTTTTACTAAACTTTTTTTTTAATGTTTCAGAAATTTACTTATCAAACTGTTTTAATGAGATAGTTGTTCACCTTGAGAGCCACGAATGATATAATATGACATTACGTATGGAAAAGGAAATGCTCGAATACAAATTTTATTGATTTGAAAAAAGATCAAGCTATCAACGTAATTATATTCTGTGTGAAGTTCATACATCGAAAATGTTATTACAAATGTAAAAGCTGAATTTTCGTATACACAGTATAAAAGATTACAGCAGATATTACGCGCGATATTACAAATAAATCACTTCGTTCTTTAAAATGTGTACCTGAGATTATACAATTCATATATTAATTATTACAGGAAGAATTAAAGATATGTTATTTTATGTAATAATATAGTATGACCGTGACGTCTAAAACGACGGCGTGTCTGATTAAACGTTGAATCGCTACTTATTGTAAGACGTAAGACGTAATTAAATGTCCTTCGGCGTGGCTGCGACCCTGCCGTAAAAATTCTGGCTCTGATATTACGAAGGGCGTCTTGCGTTTAAGTGGGTATTTATGCGTTAACGATCGGCATGAAATGATCACGCGATAAATGCGCTTTATATATAATGCACCTTCTGTCGAGATAATGTTACAGATATGTAAGTAATTGAAGAAGTATTTCGTTTAAGATTAGTATATTTGATAACTTAAGGCGACGAGAAGGTATGATGTTCGCATATTGCGAAAGATAATTGCGCATAGATATTTTTATGGCTACTTTGAACATAACTTTTGAAAATATATAATCTCTGTCTATCAACTTGAAAATCTTGTGTTACATTTTATGTTGTCGAATGAACACTTGATATATTGATAGTTAATCAATATTGATTAACGTATGTAGCGTGCTCATAAAACATTTTATGAAATGTTTGACGTCGTGCATTTAAAGTTGGCAATTGAATACCTTATGTAGCTCAAAATTAAATGTCATCCGCTTTATGATTAATGACATATCAATGTTTAATAACAATTCTTTTTAAAGTTATTATTTTTCTTTTAGTCATGCTCTATGCAGTTCCAAATGTTATCTCGCTCATCACATAACGCCAAATTTTTTTCTAATTTCAAAATATATTTTGTTTTTAATATAATATTTTGATTATTATTCTTGTTTTAAATGAAAATAATTGGCTACGATTAAATAGTCCTAAAAATATTGTGTAATAGTAAAAAGAATAAAAAAAGAATATAATAACATATAGAAAAAAATGAATAGAATCCTTATAATGAAGGATTCAAGGACATGCGTGTCTGCGTATCGATAATATGTTCTCAAGATCTTACGTCATTATAATGAATTTAGATGGAAATAAAGATACTAAAAAAGTCCATAAGTTCCATAAGTAAAAAAGTTCAGAGTCTAAATCTCAGTCTGTCGTCTCATTATGTCAACAATAATTGATGGGATTATAATTGCTTTATAAATGTACACAAAGGCACATCAACTTCCTTCAGAACAAACTCATTGATTCAGCATAGAAAAAAAAATTTAATATTCTTTTGCTTGTAAAACTCTTAATAATTATTCAAACCAATTAAGAATCGTGTTTTGAAAATCAAATTAACATATATAAATCCTGTCAGTGTATGAAAGCATGTATGAAAGCAACAGAAATGAAAGAGCCCAATTAAATCTCACAGATATTGCAATTATATACAAATTTGAAATGTATATAGCGTTATGTATTTATATTAAAGATTTTTATATCAGAAAGAAAGACAAAGAAATTTCAAAATCATAATTTATTGCAAATCATTAAATCTTTGCTTTCTGTAAGAGATGTTGATCAATTTCTTTTATTGTCGCTTTCTTATTGTCTTTATAGTTTTAGGTGATAGGATATTGTAAAGTAACAAAAAATTAATACCATTATCATTATCATTTGATGAGAGACCTTAATCATTTTCATACAATTTCTTAAATTTCTAATAATATACATATGTTTTCCAATTATCTATCTGATATATCAGAAATCTTTGCAACATTCGAACTCAGAAGACAACCTTTGATTTAAAAAAATAAAGACATTAAATTGAATTCTTTTGTGCTTTCCAGGCGTACATCTCCTGCGCTCTGGGCGTCCACAGAGTCGGCTACGTCATGATCTGCTTTGGGGTGGTTAACGCCGGCTGTTCCTTGCTATTCGGTTCATTAATGAAATTTGTTGGCAGACAGCCACTGATGGCATTGGGCGCCATCGTTCATGCTTCTCTGGTAGTTGTTCTTCTCATGTGGAAGCCTCACCCTGACAATCCTTATGTCTTTTTTTCGGTCTCAGGACTGTGGGGTGTGGGCGATGCCGTGTGGCAGACGCAGGTTAACGGTGAGTGTAAAACTACATGTTAATGTTAGCTAAAATATTACGAGAAAAAATTACTTAAAAAAAATCTTTTACGTGAGAAAAGATATCTATGCTGATTGGAACAATTTTACAAAACTGTCGGGACTTTTGATATGCTAATTTTATAACAGCTATTTTAATTAAAACAATTAAACATTTTTAAAAATATTAATAAAGTTAGAAATATTATATGTCGGACATTATAGCTGGCAAAATCGAACGTTCTGAATCGAATGACACATTACAAAAACAAAAAAGATTATTTGGTATTTAATATCGAAATCCATAATTTGTGTGGCGCTCTATCGTTCATACAATCAAACGTAATGAAGCAAATTTATATCGTATTGGAAAAACTAAAAAAAAGAAATATTCAATACTATACGGATTGAAGATAGCGAGTTGTCTTGGAAGTGTATAGGTCTATTTAATAGATTTTCTAAAAAACCGGATCCATGAATTTTAATCGTAATCCAACGGTTCCGTCATCGAAATTTACCAGCTACATTTCGTATTTGTTTATTCACAGTCAATACGAGTATTAATAGATCAGACAAACACTTGAAGAACGTCTTTAATGTATTCACGATAAGTGGTATTTGAAGATAAATTGCTTCTCATCAATATTAACGCTGAGGCCTGAAAGAGTCACTGCTCGACTTAATCCAGAAAGAGAGAGAATATGCGAATTTCTTCGCTATTGAGTTGACACAACTAAGAAAAATTTTTGTTTAAAAATGGATGAACTAGAAAATTCTGATCACATCAATTAGAATTTCAGTCATCATAATTAGACATTTGGTTATCTTGACTAGAAGTCTAATTGATATGATCCGAATCTTCTAATTCGTCCATTTTTAACCAGGAATTTTCCTCAGTGCAGAATTTATAAAGCTTGGCTTTGATATTTTGCATTATGTAAGTAAATGTTGATTTTCCAAGCGAATGTCATTCGTAAAAAGTGTTTTCCTTTTAATGATTGCTTACCATTGATAAGACGGTAGATAGAAAGTTTAATGACATAATCTGTAAAAAAATTAAGCGTGCCAAAAGGAAGTATAATAAATTGCGAATTAATGAGTGGTTAAATTGCTTCTATAATTATATTATTTGTCGGATCGTTTATAATTTTCTTTATAATTTACATATGTCAGCGTCGTATAATTGATCAAATTAATAAATATGTATAATTAATGAGAGTGTTTTTCAAGACGAACGTCTTGAGGAGCCATTTGAAGAAAATAATCATGATTTTAAGTCTCAGTTTCGTAACGAGGTAAAACATTTCAGTGTGCATAAAAACATTCTACACAATGACTACATGTTAAATTTTTTTTTAAATAAGAAATATCGTCAACGTTTTTGTACTCGCTATAAAAATAGAAACGTTCTCTTTGCCTCTCGCAAAAAAATTTGCTCACATTAAATTGAGTAAATATCGGGGCTTATTATGGCATCAGAAGAAAACGATTATACCGGCCTCTTCGTTAATCATAAAAACAATATAAAGAAATATATTAAAAATTCAGAGATAATGTATTAAAAATTCAATACTTATCTCTCGTACTTAGTTCCAAGATTTGATTCACATTCAAGGACATTTCGTTTCATATTCCATATTCATTGTATGTATCGACATCATCACGTTGTAGTTAACAAAAAAAGATATTTTCATAAAAAAATATAAATTTTTTTTATGCTTATTAGATAAATTGTGTTTTCTTTTTCCTGAGTTGAACAAAATTTGAGCGATACTTTAATAATTTTGATTCAATTTTCGCTTGCTTTTTAAGCCGCGGTTCGTGTGTATAGTAAATAATCGATCACACAGCAATTTCGCATTGTTTGTACACATTAGGATTTGTCTTTGTATAATTAGAGTTTCTGCACAGATCTACACGTCTGGAAAGCGAATCTCGTATTGGTTTTTTTTTGCCTTGGCAGCTTTTTTGCAGGATTATTCATTCTCCGCCGCACTCTGAGTCACGTCACGAGATTTTGCAGAAACTGATATGCAAATCTATAATATTTAACTATATGTATACAAAAACACACAATGTAGATAACTGCATTTGCTTTATATCCGGTTTTGTTAATTGTCAGTTAATTGTGCGCACCATGAGAATTTCTAATTTAACGTGCTAAATAATAATGAGCAACGTTAATTATTAGTTAAGAATAGTCATATCTTCTGAAAAGTGTCATAGAAAAATTTCAAAAATTACAACAACCATATATATAGCGAAAATTTTCTTCGATGAATTTTGAAGCTTTTTATGTTAAAATAAGTTTTTATTGTGCAATTTTGAAAATCAGATGAAAAATTCAATTATAAATTTTAGTATATTCTTTTTAATTGAAATACAAACTTTTTTAGTGATTAAGACTATCATCAGAATAACAAACTCGAATGTATATTCTCATATATTCTTTCCCACGGATTTCCCACTTCCATTTGATTTATTTCCTTAATGCGGCATCTCGTGCATCACCGACAGCACTATCATTATTGCTGTTACGTGCTTTCTGAAAGCGCATCTAAAGAGCGCCGAGTCAAGGATTCGATCTATCTGTAGGCTCGTTATCTTGCCGTCAAACGCGACGATGAACGCAAAACGATCGACCTCGGTGCATAATGTAGTACCTGGATGTACCTATTTGTATAGTCATGGATCCGATAAAAGCACTTGCAAAGTTAATCCGCAACAAATGAGACAAATAAAACATTTAAGTCGTTTATTGTTTCAGTTAAGTGTGCAAATCAGGAATTTCCTAATGAATAGAAGAAGAAAGAAAGAGAGATAATGATAGAAGAAGAGAGAAAGATAGAATATATTTTTATTTTTATATTTTGTCTTGAACGATCGTTAATGTAACCGGATAAAAAAATTGTCACCTCTAATATATTAATACTTTTAATCGTGAAAATTTTGTGGATAAATTTTTTAGATGCTAAATTATTTTGAAGTTTTCCTTACTATCCAAATTACCGCGACGATTACTTATTACACCGACTGTTACAGGACTTTACGGTACGTTATTTAGGCGTAACAAGGAGGCAGCCTTTTCGAACTACAGGCTGTGGGAGAGTGCCGGCTTCGTGATCGCCTACGCGTATAGCACACATCTCTGCGCCCGTATGAAGCTGTATGTGATGCTGACGGTGCTGATCATTGGTACCATAGGCTACATTATCGTCGAGTTGTTGCACAGACGCAAACAACGGCGGCTCAAAGCGATCGCCGAGGATCCGAAAGCTGCCCAAGCAGCTGCCGAGGCGAATCATCCGGAAGAAACCGATGACGAAAAAGATGATCTTGACGACGAGATCATCATCACACATCTGTGAGCGACGATTAACGTCGACGATTAACATCGTCCCTCCTTAAAAGTCCTCGCACCGCTTTCTCAGCTCGTCGACGGGGAAATCGAGACGACGGCCGGAAGATCCGATCGACCCATTTCGTGAATACCTTTTCCTCTAATATCTTCCGCCTGTCATTCCCTCGTTCTAGCTTATCAATCTCTCTCATCTTGAGATAGAGATTAATGAGCTGCTGAGATCAATGAGCAGTCGCGGCACTCTTCCCCGTCGACGATGCGGGCGAGGAAAGCGTGTTCTTCGGCGGTAAATCCGGAATGTGGAATCCGCGTTTGGTCACAAGGAGATCAAAGTTGAAGCACGGTTTCAACCTTAATGAAACGGTGGTCTATAACTTCCACGACGAAATGGAGATGCCGGGCGTCGACTCCATCTTGCGGATGCTTCTCTTCAAGGTAATGCCGAGCGTAGTGCGTCTCTCCAGGCTGAAATCTGGCTTCCACCTTTCTCAGCGGGACCAGAATGAGTCGATGATAGATAAGTAATACACTTGTCAATATTTGGTGGTGCTAAGGAATGCATGGCGATGTAAAATTCGCTCTCGTCCTCTGGAAACGTGGAACTTCCGCCTGTTACTCAAAACTATCGAATCAACGCCATGATGAGGAATCACTCCGATCTTCGATCCGCGTTCTTAATATGAGACCTCATCATCGCGTTCGTGAAGCGGTCACGAAAATAACGCGCGGCACAGAGGTAAAAAGTGCATTTTATTGCGCGTAGTTCTTATGCAAGACGCGTATTTAAAAATGTGGCGATTCCTAGAATTATTCAGTTTATATCACATATTTATTGCATGCCGAATGGCAATGCCTCAACAATCGTTGTCATCATGTATTGGAGGAGAAGAATAGAAACGCATTTTTGCTTCTTTAAATTTGAAGAATTATTATATTTTAGAAGAAACATTAAATGTTTTATGTATTTTCTTCAATTTCGAGCTTGTTAAGTAAGAGGAAAAATTTACTATCTCATTAAGCTCTTAAATTTATTCGATATTTATAATGTTACTATGAAAAAATTCATTTTAACGTCGATTTCGTCAATGGCTTTTTTTATAAATTGATATGAATTTTTGCATTTTAAAACATTTTATTAATTATAGTAAAGATTATAATTTTGTCAACTACAAAATAGATTTTATAATGAATTTTTTTTTCATTATAAAACATTTTGTTGGTTTTATATATATATATATATATAATATATATATATATATATAAAATTTGTAAAAATTATGATTTTATCAATATTACGACATAAAAATATATTTCGTAAATAAAAATGCATATGAGACACATATGTAATTTATAATTAAAATATGTTGACACGAATTTTGACGACAATTGATCATATTTAATCAATGATAATAGTGTTTTCCTTGGAATTTATAATACTCTATCGTTTAAAGACAAAAAAAAGACAATCGTCACTATGAAATAATCTGGTATTCTTAATCGAGGAATGTTGTTATCAGTCACGTTAGTAGTCGGAGTTCCTCGCATATTTTTTCTTGCGAGAGAAGCACGTGAGATATCAGTGTGGGTCTATATATGAAAACAGTATTTTTCCTGCCAAGAATAAGCGAGTTATACAGAAGGAATAGATAGAGATTCATTCTTTATGGAACTAAGTTTCAAATTTTCCTAATTTTCAAATTTTCGTGATTTGCTTATACATAAACATTCTTCTATCCTGTCCTAACTTTTTTATTTTATGTATAAGAGGAAACTTATTTCAATTAAATAAAATTTAAAGATTTTTTATTATGAAAAACAAGTTTCTTCTTATTTCATGTTCATTGAGTCACATCACGGCGATTGAAAATTTCGAAGAATGGAACTCAGTCGATTTTCTATCGGTATGACCTATTTTCTGCGGGAATCTTATCGCGTGTCGCTTTACGTTAGACGGGCGGTAAAAGCGCAAGAAACATATCAAGTTACTGTAAACACTGTAAACCGCTTGGATGCATTATTCCGTCCTGTCGCAATCTATACACGGTAACTCAAGAGTCTACGATGTAAGCTTAGGATACGGACGCAGTCCTGACGAGATCTATTCTTGCGAGTCGTCGTGTTGATAGAACGACTATCTCTGTTGCTAGAAATTACCAAAAATTTTGCACTTAAATATCTATTGGAATTAATTTAAACCATAAAGAATAAAAAAAGCATAACGTGCCATTTCTGTCTAAAAAAAGTTTATCCTTGTTTATTTATTTAAAATGTCTCACAAAGCTTTTATAAAACAATACAAAGATTGTTTTATTACTAAAAACATCGTATGTAAAATCAAATATCTCAGGCTTGGCCCATTTTCGATAATTACGACACGGCCTAGTGGATTAATTGCGCGTTCGCTGCTCTTATCTGACATTTATCGGTCTTGTGCGGCTCTATCAAGTATTTGCTCCACGTGCTCTCGGATCTGTGAGATAAACCGGGCTCGCGACTCCGCATTTCCACAAACGATCGTGAGTGAGCTGACTACTTTTTTTCTGCGGTGACCAGAACGGGATGGGCATGAAACCGGGGACAGGAAACTCGCGGGAATCCTGTCCCTCGGACAGGAGATTCAAGCCACAGTGGTACCCACTGTCTATTTATATATACTTGCGGTACCAATCCGTCCGATCGACACAGCCGGCAAGTTCTCTCAAACGAGAGCCGCGTCTCGTTTCCATTTTATTATTCGTCCAGGTTCTTCTGTTCGTTTTCCGTACCGATGCGGCGAGAACTCGTCCCGCCGGTGCGGTATCGCAATTTTCTGCCCGATTGGCGCCGCCGTCTTGCAAGGAGAGCCCCGTAATGACGACGGAACGCGCCGCGTAACGGCTGCTCGTTTTGTTCTTTTTTGTCAATTGGATTTTACGCGCCTTGTCGTTTCTTCACCTTTTCTCGCTTTTTCTCTCCTCCTCCTTCTCTCGCCTCGTCGTCTTGGCGCCGCGGAAAGTATCACGCTCCTCGACGGGAGTCGTGCTTTTAATTCCACTTTTAATTCCGCACTACGTTATGTCTCTCCTTTTCTCTGTCGTGAATTCCTATCACGCTCGCCATAATGTTCTAGAAGATGGAATAAATGCAATCAGCGACGAGAAGATCGATATTAATTGCGCGAGATGAAACAACGACCGGTCACATTAAGAATCTCCTGTCTTTTTTTTTCATATATTATGTATTTTTCTATTGTGCTCGTAAGAAACGACATCTTACTTATCACATTTTAGAATTGACGAAGTGAACGTTTCTTGTGCTTTTTTAAAAATTTAATTTAGAGAATATATTGTAGGTTTTCAGGAAAAAAAAGCTTCTTTAAAGACATGCAAGCTTTGAATAAATTTGTTTCAAGAAATAATACGTTCTATCATATGTATCGATGACACATTCATACGTTATATGTGCGTTTACTATACATAGGATGGTTTTGTAGTCACATCAAGAATGAATGTTTCCTGTATCGTTTTTAACTGCTGTATCTTATTCCCTTCTTTATTTTATCGCGAAGATTATAGATTTAAGTAACTTGAGTAGTTCGTGGTGTAGCAACAGTAGATGAACGGATTAGTGGGATTCGAATCACCGAAATCAACGAAAGTATAAGCAAATTTTTATCGAAGAGAAATTCCCGATTCAAAATCTGATTTGTCCTCTAGTCCGATTCATCCGATTGCTACATACATATTAATATTGCAGTTAAATAAATAGTTTATTTTACGGCACACAAAACATAAAATAAATGAGTGAATGATGGAGAAATCAAAGATCCAAAAAGGGCAGTAAAGGAGTATTTGTGTAATTCTCGAAGGAACAGTTTTTATTTCGCTGAACTTTAAAGGGACTCACGAATCACAGAACTTGCACCTCGACTTAAGAAGAAGACATGGTTTAATGGGGACCACGATCTAACATATATATATATATATATTTTTTTTTAAGCCTGCGAGATTAGACTTCCTAGATTTTATTGATTGTGAGAAATATATTTAGAGGAAGAGATATATATAAATATATACATATTATTTGTTTAGAAGATTTGTGGAGAGAAAAGATTTCATCGGTTCGGACCAATCATTGGGACCATTCCGGTTTCACGTTCTTTTTGCTCTTATTTGAGATTTGTAAATATACAATTAGTATTAATCGCTAGCACATAATTGTGCGAACAAGAAAGAGCAATTAGACATCGCTTCACATATCGAGCAAGTTTTTTGAACATTTTGTTTTCTGTTATTTTTATTTAACTACGTTCATACGCGTCGAAGGAGTGCAATCCCAGATATATTGTTACTATACTCCTTTTCTTTCTCTACCGTTCAAGACCATTAAATCCGTTCTTTTTTAAACTCACTCCATTGTTCTCTTATGTCTCCTCGAAACACGTGAGCATATACTTATTTTGTTTTAAGTACGGAGGAACGTATGGAGGAGTGACACAGAGAAAAGGATGGATTCATTGTTTGAATCCCAAGTAGCACAGCAGCGCTTGCAAAGCGTTAAAAAAGCGTTTATGCGCTTTTTTAACACTTTTAAACGCTTTGTAAGTGCTGTGCTACTTGGGATATCTATCACTTTTTGGACACGCATGAACGCGGTTGTTATACATATATCCTTAGATAAGCTAAGGGGATCCAGCGTATCTGCTAATGTAAGTTTGTTGTTTTAATCGATAGAGAAGGAATCGTGCGCCGATTGTTGTCGATGCGCTCGACAAATTGTACATACAGTATATTTTATTATATGTTCATTTCCTTATTATATTGCTATTGCGTTCGATTGTTATCGTACATTATGATGACACGTTGATCATCATTACAATCATTAATTGTTACATCATCAAATTATTACTATAGTTAATAATATATATTATGTGTGTCATTGTGCCCGACACGTAATATTATGTAACGATAAGAATCATTTTATTAAAATTGTCGATTAAGACATACAATTAATATGAATTTTAATCTTCTAATATTTCCTTCGACTGGTTTTAATTATATCTTTTTATTCATGTTGTCTCTCAGTGAAACGACAATTCTTAATGAATGAATTTATGTCAATGAATCAAAAATTCTATGTAACATGTAATGTTATGATGATTTTTAAATGCAATTTATAATACATATTAAATTTAATTCATTAATATGTAATGGCGTAGTTGTAAATTCCATTTATAATTTTTAATAAATAATAATAAATTTGTGTATTTATAGATGAATAAAGTGATATTAAACAATTAGAGACATAAATAGATATAAATTACATATTTAAAAATACGATACCAGTTTTTTATATTTAACAGCTGATTGCATATAAAATAAACAATATAAGTTAGTATGAAAATTCGCGAAGCAGCTGTTTCAACGATCCGTCGTTCTCGGAGAATGGAAGAACAAAGAAAAGGAAGCAATTGTTACCGTTATTATACGTTATCTTATTACGTAACATTGTCGTAAATACTATTTGCTCTACTGAAGCTAGGCTTGTTTGCTATCCTACGGCACAAGATCTACGAATCTAAACATGAAAATTAAAAGAATGTAAGATAATTGTTGGAATATTATTTTTCTTGTTTGTTAAACTTGTGTTACTTCTGTGAATAGAGTATAACATATATATATGTATATATATATTACAGATCATCCAATCTCTTTCTCCCTCTTAACTGCTTTCTCTTTCCTATCCATCTCTTCTCTCCCTATTTTTTCTCCCTTCTACTTTATTTTCTCCTTCTTATGTTCCCCTTCCTTTTTAGTTTTCCATTTCAACCTTCCTGTCTTTATATGTCATACTTTATCTCTTAGCTTCCTAGATTCAATTTCGATTCCCATCGCATTGCCTAATCGACACATCATTTTGACACACATAAGGTATTTATTATAAATTTATTTGTTCTAAACTATATTATACATATACAATGAATGTCGGCATTTTACTCTTTTTCTATCATCATTATTATTTCTTATGTGCTTATCTTATAATATCAAAGATAATTTTTGCCTCTTTCTTTTAATTTTGACTTATTATTTACTTGCGACTTGTTTTGTACTTTTCTTATTATTTTTATTTATTTCCTTCGTTAATTTATTATTATAATTTATACTTGCTAACAGAAACATGTTCATCCTTATACACATCCTTATACGGTTCGGAAGAACACATTTGTGTCAACTATAATCGTTTGTTTGATTTCCTCTCAATTTGGAGCGAGTTTTATAGTTAATATTGCGTCCGAATGCGAATTTTTAATTTCTTATGTTTTATCTACGTTACATTTCTATTATTAATTTATTTGTCACATTGAAAATGATCCAACAAGGATCGAAACGTTTGTTTTGTTCACCTTCTGATTGTCAAATTATAATTTACGTTTTTAATTTCATGACATGTTTTATTTTATTTTCTATTTATACAATTTGTCATTTTATGTTGATTGTTTTTAGGCTCGTAGCCTTTTCTCCTTTTTACTTATATATGAACACTTTATTATAATATGAAGTACAATCAGTGTATTACAATATTCGAAATTATGTACATACATAGTCTGACTTAAGAAATTATCACACAGTAATGCTTATACACTTTAGTAGATACTTTAAGCATTATAATATCAGAAATTTTACTGTATATATAGAATATAAAAATACTTAACATTTATATTCCGAGCAACTGTGATTCTGATTATTTATGCAGGAAAAGATTTATATAAAATCGTCAAATTTATTGGAATACAAACTTTCTAATATGTAAAATTCATATTTCTAAATGCATTGGCACTATGTCATCTATATAATTATAATTATATAAATAAATGAAATAAATATATAACTTAATATAAAAACAATTATACTTATAAATATATAAAATATATAAATGCATAAAAATAAAAATTTTCCATTTCAACAGAAAAATTTTAATTTAAAAAATATAATTTGAATTACTATCTATTTTAATAATTACTATAGCAAATAAATATATGCAATCAAAATATATTTCACAAATATAAGCACTGCTTTGTTAAAGTAATATGTGTCAAGTATACTTTTAAAATATTTTTTTAGTTTTGTTAAATGTTAAATTTTGTTTAGTTTTGTTCAATGCATTAAAATTACTTTATCTTAGATTTCACAATGTGCTACTTTATGTATGTGTGCAATCAATTTATTATTAACTTACTTTGTGATACACTTGTGTAAATAATTAGTAACAGATAAAGTACGAGTGCAATATAATTTGAAATAATAAATGAAATATAATTTTTATCATCTTATTGAGCAGATGTTTCTTTAAGTATATGTGACAATAATATCGAAAACATTAAATAATACTTATAACGGAAGAAAATATATTTGTATTATTTCTGTAAAATTAATATAATGTATAGAATATTACAATATGAAACAGTCGGATAATTTCAATACTACTTCATATACAAAACACTACTCCAAATGATGCAGAGTAAATTAAACATCGAATTTGCAAATTTGATATTCTACTTTTTTTACTACTAGAAAATAATTGATATAACTACATACAATATTTAGGCCAACATAATTACATATATGATATAAGTACAGTAATTATGTATAAAAAAGCACATTATAACAGTCTTCCTAGTATTAATACATGTTTAATATCACTTCTGTTATGAGCGTAGTAACATCAGACTATTTTATATCAATACTTCCTTTTTCTTTCTACTTTCATTTTAAAGATATTTACCTATCGATTATCTATTATTAAAAAATGGCGTTCTTAGAAAAAATGTTGATAACAATACAGCAAATAAAATCACAGTATATAATAGCATCTAAAAATGGCAGGCAAAACATGACATTACTCATCAACAATTTGTAAAGCTCGTATGCAAAAGCACACGCTTCATATTTACATGTTACATCTTTCTATGTGCCTGTGTCTAAAAGCTATAAAATTCGTGAAGTTATTTTTTATTTAAGCTATATTGTTCGTTCTTGTGGAAGACTCAGTGCAGGCTATTTGTAGGATTATTATAATTTATCGTAAAGTATCTCATATGAAAGAAGGCGCGAAAGGCACTATGATACATACTATGATAATTTTACTTTTCTAATCATCTACTGATTCTAAAGCATATGATAATTATTTATCTTTCAGCAAAATCGATATGTATCGTTTACAAAATCTTGCGAATTAAAACATATAAAAAGAAGAGCATAAAAAAACCACAGCACAAGTTATAGTTTGTGATTTAATCATTATTAGATTAATTAAAACATTAAACGTTTCGGCCACAATCTGGCCATCTTCAGTAATTCAATAATATTCTTAAAACGCAGAGTTACATCTAGTTGACATTAAATTCAAGAGTCGGATGTTGTAATTAAATAAACGTGTTCTTTTCTATGTGAAGATGCTTCATACAATAATGTTACAACGCCAATTGTCATATCGAAAAGTGTAGAACAAGAATTTCCAGATTCTAATTTAAATAAATTTGTATATCATTAATATCTTCTAGTCGGAATATAAAGAAATAGAATCGTTATATGTTTTACAGCAAAAAAACTAAACAATAAATCTCAAGTACCTCTTTTGCACAATTCGAATTTTGTCGTGACATTATGTGTTGTTATTTGTCATATCATGTATTTTATCATGTATTTATATACATATATGAGTCAACAGTTTAGAAAGTTCTAGAATTTATTAAAAAAAAGAGAGATCCTTCTTAAGAAGAGAAAGATAAACATTTTTCTGGTGACTGTATGCTCTTTCCTATTTTTGTTTTTGTTTATGTCGAGCCACTTCTAACAACTTGTTTAAATTTTATTTATAAATATTCTCTAAAAAAATCTTATCAAAAATAAATTTGTATAAAATTTTCAAGTAATTTTTAAGTAACTCTCCTTTTATCTAATTTAGAATTAAAATTTTTAGATAAGATAATTATACATATTCTCTAAAATAATAATTATATATATTCTAAAACAAAAATAAGAAAGAATATACGGCCATATATGCAAGTTATTATTCGCACAAGTCATATATTTATAATAAAATTACATGTTTCGGTCAAATTGTGATTATCATCAGCACAATCAAGAGAATACAAATGTTAAAAAATATAATTTAGCACGTTATATATATAGGATGTCGCATACAAAATTCCAAAAATTAATCCTGCCTCGTAATCTCTTTAACAGTGAAATTAAGAATTTATTCTTGATAACTTGTGTGTTAAAACACATTATGTGTTGTTATTTGTCCAATGGGACAAATAACAATACATAATGTCACGACAAAATTCGAATTGTGCAAAAGAAGTACTTGACATTCATCGTTTAGTTTTTTTTTGTTGTAAAACAGAATCTGAAAATTCTTGTTCTACACTTTTCGTGATATGACAATTGGCGTTGTAACATTATTGTATGAAGCATCTTCACATAGAAAAGAACACGTTTATTTATTAATTACAACACCCGACTGTTAAATTTAATGTCAACTAGATGTAACTCTGCGTTTTAAGAATATTATTGAATTACTGAAGATGGCCAGATTGTAGCTGAAACGTTTAATGTTTTAATTAATGTAATAATAATTAAATATCACAAACTATAACTTGTGCTGTGGTTTTTTGTGCTCTTCTTTTTATATGTTTTAAAATTATAACCAAGTTAATTTTCAAGATGTATTTTAATCTTGCGAATTATTTTCTCTAACTACCAGACTTTGGAGGCTTTCCATCCATACTGGAGAAAATTAAAGATAATATTGTACAAAAATCTTGAACTATATATTCAATTGGCATTTGATATATCTACAGTTTCTTCCTTAAGCAGTGCTCGTTTTTCTTCTTTTGCGTTGTTCTGCTTTTTACCGCCGCTTTTACGTTTGCCTCTATTAAGTACACCATTCTCATCATCCATCATACGTAAAATTTGTGTTTGGTCAGAGCTTTCTATAGGTGCTATCGAGATATCACGTACGGCGCGGAATCTACCGCAGTTATTCAAATGTTCGTTCTCTAAACGGAAAAAGTTCCACACAAATCGCCTAAAACAATTTTGCAATGAGACAGAAAGTAGAAGTAAATTTTCAAATAAACTCGAACACTGGCCGAAAAGCGTACTCACCTAAAAACCTCGAGAGGTGCTATTATAGAAGTCATTAAGTCTCCAGAAATATATCCGCACTCAATGAGAATAAAACTCGCAATCCATATAAATCGTAGTATAAAATCTTCTATTATTGCGAAATAATAAAACCACTAAAAAACATGTATAATATATAATATCTCTTTTTGCAAATAAACAATGTTACTCTACTTACGGCTGTCGAGTAAACTACTTCCTCTCGTAGAAAACGATTTTCACCAGCATTATTATCTAAAAGGCCCCAATCCATCTTGAGATCCCATGTATATGAATATATCGAATTAATAAGGCAGCTACACACCCATAGCCACAACCATGGATTCTCCCATTTATTATTATATTCCGCTGAAAAAGCGTATTACTTCTTGATTATTTTTGAGATATTAAAACCTTGAATTATAAAAAAAAAAGAACATTTTTAATTCCATCTACCTCCGTGATAAGCGTATAAAGTGTTGGCTGCAACAACGAGAAACGTCGTGGAATACTTTCCAGCATTCATTAAATGTGGAAACGCCTCTTTAGAATCTCGATACCTGCGAACGCACTGCGCGAAGCGAAACCATGCCGGTAAGCAATTTACAATAGGTCTAATGATGAGAGAGCCGGACATGCATTGCGTAGTATCGCTCGCCTTCAACCAATCGCCATTTGTAATGTAGAAGCATATCAAAAAATGAAAATCCAAGAATGCAGTCGCCAAACTATTGAACTGGTCTGCCAACCAGAAATCAGCAAAATTAACATACGCGAATGGTGATATTAAAACGCGTCCCTAAAATAAGACAAAGGACTATAGTCAATTTTTTATTCATATGAAATTCTGCACAAGTGAAATATTGCACAAATTATACTTACTATGATCTTTAGCAGCCAGAAACGAGCTTCGTGGCGAAACATTTTAACTGGATTTAATAGAAAAATCAACATGATACAGACAAGTACTAATGGATTCACGTATGGCGGAATGCTTAGACTGGCACTGTATAAGAAACTTAGTAAGCTAAGCGTCCAGACTACTCCGAGGACTGCGGCCAATTCCATAAGATGTTGCTCCGAAAGATGATTTCGTGGGTCAAGTTCAAATATTAAAACGTGATTGACGCCGGAAGATCTCCATCCATAAACGTTAATTCCGATAAGGAATAAGAACTCGATAATAAGAAAAGGACCTCGGTATAGTCTAAATGCGATCTTTAGATTCTCTCCGCTATCGTGGAAAACGGCTGAAAGTAACGAGATTTTAAATAGCACAAGTAATATAAACAAGGATTTTCGATACTTCAACAAATTAAAGTGCTAACAAACTAAGAGTGCGCAGATTAAAATTTTGTTAATAAACCATTTTTACTCAAGTTAATTATATTTAAAATCTTGCAACATTCTACACGTTGTGAACAGCACAATTGCAAATACACGTAACTGTGAATAGATAAGCATTACAACAATACCTGAGAGAACAACTGCAACAGATAGGACAATAAAACTACCGGAGAATAAGCCAACTTTGAAAGTAGTCCATGGACTTTGGGATTCGCCAAGCGGTGGTACCCGAAGACGTTTCATAGCGCGTTGTCGATCGCCACCTTCGAGATCGTTCGTCACTGTAGCTTCTGTTTCCTGGATCAATTTGTCTATATCTTTGGACGTGTAGAAATGTGACGTTTCCACGCACTCGACTCTCCATTTTGTACCGGCGTCAACTGACAATAACTGGAAGCATTTGATAATGTATTGTAGGAATTAAAAATCACTGTAATTAAATAATATAATTGAATAATATAAAATGTCAAGGACAATTACTGATTTACTTGGATATACACAAGGAATATAGGTATTGTGTCATACATAACAGTTGTTTCTTGCACCAATATTTTGCAACTACGAGAGGAAAGACATGATGTTAATGATATTGGGATAATTGTAGCCTCTGAAATTACATAAGCTGTGACTAATAGGCAAAAAATGACAAAAAACATGATAACATGACTATATGCAATAAGATACCTTGTCATGTTTTTTGAGAATCTTGCGGAATCCAGTGTGATTAAGAGTCTGATAATTTTGAAGAAGGATTAACGAAAGATAAAATTCTGAAAATGCAAGTTTTAAGTCCCTAAGTTTTCTGGTAGGCAGAAGTGGCTTTGCGGTAACTTTTCCTTTGTTCTTCCCACTTCCCTGTTGCAGCTCCACTGCAGTTTTCAATTCACTTTGTAAAGCAGCATATTTGCGTGTAGCCTCTGCCAATTTTTCTGCAATAAATGCCCAGTAAACGAGAATGAATTAAAATGTATTCAAATGAATTCAAATTTTAAGAAATACATACTCGTGAACATTAAAATAAATCTTTCTTCGAATGCATTTTGATTTATTTATAGAAATTGCAGCATGAAAAAGCACATTTCTATACGCCTTTTAATATAAAAATATTATTTTTCAATGCCAATGTATATTACTGCTCAATTTAAAATTCTGAATAAGAGATACAGTTTTTCAATCCAATTGAATCCAACTGTTTTTTTTTATTCAATTAGATTCAATAGAACAGAATAATGAAACCTAAATAGATAAGACTAAAAAAAAAAAATAAAAAGAAAATAAAACTAAAAAAAGTTCTTTCTTTATTCAATTGAATTCAATGGATTCAAAATACGTATAAAGTTTTAATCCATTTTAATCCTCAATTATTATACTAGGTAAACAGATAATATAACTGTTTATAGAGAAGATTACATTTTAGTCGAAAATACTCTTACCTGAATAAAATGTATTAATCTTCTTTAATTCACGATCACAGAATGTAAAAAACACCTCATCAAAAGACGCAAAATGTCGAGATATCACTTCTGGTTCTACACTTTCATCAGAAGGCGCTTCCTCCACCGCCGTGTAAAGCATCGCTTTCATTTCCTGTAAAATCAGAGAAATAGTGCTTGAAAGTACATCTATATGTAAAATTATTAGACTGAGGATATATACAAAATACTTAACTGAATATACATTTTGCATAAATTGTATATTTACAGATGGCAATCTCTTTTTACTTTACTTTTTAATAATTCTTTAACAAACAACGATCGACTGCTAAAACTGTCCGATGGTTAATACTTAGTTGAGTATTTTTAAATAAATATTCGCAGTCTAGTAATTATATTTATAATTTAACATTTATTAAAATCCCATACTATCCTTGAATTAATAGAACAAAAATTTAAATGTTTGTACTCAATGTTATACCTCATAACTAATATATTGCTTACGCCACTCGGGCGTAATGTGGGCTGAGAGATGCTCCGCAAACTTCATATTGTCTAATTACGCACAGCGTAATTGCATTAATCTGTAAAAAAAAAATTCAAGCAGTTAGAGAAATGAAACAATTAATGACATTAAATGGAGAATATTATGAATAATCATATAAGTACATAAGAAATTAGTCACTGAATTGTTTTCATACTCACTCGAGCTCATCTAAAGATTTCTGAGTTTCAAGCGAGGTTACAAGCGGCATTTATACCGTACTGAGAAACTTTGTCGGCAGCGGATCAAACGCTTTGTTCATTGTTTGGAGCAACGATAAATATTTAATCAGTAGCGAGATAAAAACTATTTGGAGTTCGCGGCAGCGAACTAAATTCGAATCTCAGCAAGAAAATTCAATTCATTCGCATCGCGTTATCACGCATTCCATTAATTGAACCACTGATTCTAAATTCTAGCTCAAGTTCTCGGGAAAAAACACGCGGTATTCTCGTGGACATTAGCGGCACGTCCTACGACAATGCCTGCTACAGGTCGATTCGTCACACGTGGTCATATGGTCGCTCACGGGACAACTCATGAGACTACGAATCGATACGCTCGTGGAGTCTTTTAATTTTTATTATTCTCGATGACACTATTCTCGGAGCGACCGGGAATTCGTAATAGGAAAAAATTAAATAAAATCGAACGTTCGATTAAATAAAAGAAATATATAACCATATTATAGCATTATATTTACTTAATTCATTTTATTGTAGAATGAAAAAAACGCGTATTTTCTAAAAATAAAAATGTTTTAATAAGGTAAAGATAGTAAGTGAAGCAAGAGATTAAAATTTGTTACTAATAATGAAGAGTAATTAATAAAAATTTGTCAAAATAATTTTTGATCAATAAGTAAAATTTTATGAGAAAGCTATGCTATAAGTAAATTATAAAGCAAACTTAGAAGAAAATATGTTAATAAATTTCCTAACAAGATAATTTTAAAAAGGAATAAATTTTTATATTGCCTATCTCGACTGATGACAAGGAAGGTTGCATTAAATTAAATGAACATGGTTCGTTCTATGTAGCTGTACTATGTTACGCATGCCTGGTCTTCAGAAGGAGATAGGTATATATATATATATATATATATATATATACACACAATAATTAAATACCGTAGAGAGAAAAAGAAAAGAGACAAAAATATAGGAGGTGTAGCTGTCAAATGCAACAGATGTTTTTTCTCAAGTTTATAAATATTGTATCCAATCACTACAATTATAATGTTCCTCTTTTTTACTTATCAGTCATCATTATCAGTCTTATTATGTAAAATTTCTATCAGACAATTTCAAAAATAAGAACTTACGCTCATATTGTAACGGCCAAGTGTAAAGTTCATGTATAACCTGAACAGAAGGGTAAAATAAACTTATTTCTATAACAAATATACAGACTAGTATTTTTATAATTTCATATATTCAATACCGACTTAAGTACAATCTAAAGATATAAGATAATCGTAAAGTCATATTTTAACATCTTAAATCATAAAACGATTAAATTTTAAGCCGTCTTAAATAATTAGAATGATGTTAAAATAAGAACGGAGTATGAATATCATTATAAATACATTTTGTATGAATAATGATTGCAATATAGCTTTTTTGGCATTACTAAATAAAGAAAAATGCAAAGCAAAAGTATTCCATTCATTTACAGTTACATAATGTATTAATAATTAATTTCTTTATTATAATTAATTTTACAAGTCTTTTTAAAATATACTCATATCTTCTTTTACAGAGCTGTTTTTAATAAAAAATACGAATAATTTAAAAATATTATAAAATGCAATGTCTTACACCATTACTATTAATTGTATTCAGTATCTTAAGTATTACTACGGCATGGCGTACTTTCTTAAGAGGTCGCAGTAAAGGAGGCAATTTAGGAAATCCAATTTTGTCTTCTGACACACCATTTCCTACAGATCAATGGTTTCTTCAGTATCTCGATCACTTCGATCCAACTAATGTTAATGATTGGCAACAGGTAATACAAAATATAAGAATTATAGAACATTATGTTTTATTAATTATTTTTTTAAAGAGTTTGTACTATTACTTTAAATTTGATATTCTATTTCATTTTATACTTTATATTATTACTTATAATTTGTTACATCTTTACAGAGATTCTTCGTTAATGTTGATTTTTATAAACCCAATGGTCCAATATTTTTAATGATTGGAGCTGAAGGTACAGCGAATGCGTCATGGATGGTAGAGGGTGAATGGATTGAGTATGCCAAAGAATTTGGAGCAATGTGTTTCTATCTAGAGCATCGATATTATGGGAAAAGTCATCCCACTATGTATGTTGTAGGAAAATATATAATGCAAAAGGAAAAGTTAATTTCTAATTTTATATTATTATATTTTATTTTATGTCATGAATATTTGCAGAGATCTTAGCGTAAAGAACTTAATGTATTTGAGTTCAGAACAAGCATTAGCGGATTTAGCGTATTTTATCGCCAGTGTTAATGTTGACCTTCCAAGAAATACAAAATGGATTGTATTTGGAGGATCATATGGTGGATCTCTCGCTGCTTGGATGCGTGCTAAATATCCTCATTTGGTACATGGAGCTGTGTCTACTAGCGGACCACTACTAGCACAGATTGACTTTTCTGGTAGAGTAATTCTAAATTTTAACAAATGTGTCATGTATATAAATACTTTTGTATTACAGAATATTATCAAGTTGTTACAAATGCTTTGAAAGAGTATTCTGATCAATGTGTCAGGATAATACAAGAGGCTAACTCGCAACTCAATATAATGTTACATCATACTGTTGGTCAACAGCAAATACAGAAAAAATTTAGGTGAGTATATTTTCCAAGATACAGAATTACTGATTGTGGTATGCTCGTGTTTTCTTATAAATTGTATTTCACAGATTATGTGACCCAATTGATCCTGGATATACAAAGTTAGTAGATATTTCCAACTTATATGAAGCATTGGCTAGTAACTTTGCTAGCGTTGTACAATATAATAAAGATAATCGCCAAAGCTCCTCATTTGTTAATATCACTATTGAGACCGTATGTGATATATTAGTAGATGAGAAAATAGAAAAGGCTATTGACAGGCTTGCTTATGTAAATAGTATGATATTGAATGCTACCAAAGAAAAGTGTTTAGATTATAGATATGACACGATGATTCATGAACTTCGAAACATCACTTGGACTAGCGAACAAGCGGAAGGAGGTAACACATTTAAATTAATATTATTGCATATATGTATATTTATTGTTTTAACTATTTTATTATGGTGGCCTGCTAATAGCAAATTATAAATGATACTTGCAGGACGTCAATGGATATACCAGACCTGTTCGGAGTTTGGATTCTTTCAAACCTCCACCGGACAGATTGATGTGTTTGGGAATAAATTTCCAGTGGAATTTTTTGCACAGCAATGCGTCGATATTTTCGGGCCTAAGTTTGTTTTCACTTAAATTATAATCCAACTATAATAGAATATTGATATACATAAAAGTTCTTTTGCAGGTATAATATGGACTTATTGAAATCTGCAGTCACACGAACGAATATTTTATATGGTGCATTAAATCTACAAGTGACAAATGTAGTATTTGTACATGGTTCTGTCGATCCTTGGCATGTGTTGGGCATCGTACAATCTTCTAATCCACAAGCGCCTGCCATCTATATCAACGGTAAGTTGAATATATTATAGATATTTCATAATTTATATTTATTCTCCTATAAATATATTACAACGTTTATTTAAAGGCACTGCACATTGTGCAAATATGTATCCTCCATCAGAACGTGATATGCCTCAACTAAAGGAAGCAAGAAAAGTAATAAGAGGTTTAATCAAGCAGTGGCTACAAAATTGAGCTGACTGTGTGATGTTATAGAAATAAATACCATAAATATCTTAGCCATTAAAGAATGCCAATTTTTCAAATTTTTCCAAACAATTATTAATGTTCCAAATATTTTAGAAAGATTGCATTTTATATAATATTTTTTTGTTATTTTTTATGCAGGATGAAAGAGCATTTATATATATGATATTTAATAGATATATTTATTCTAATTTCTAATTTCTAATTTCTAATTTCTAATTAATGTGAAATTTTGAATCTAGTGACTCTTATACATTTATAATCTATAATATATATAATGTACTATGTTTGACAAAATTGTTTCTTGAACAAATTGAACAAGTTTGCCCCATTGGTATTTTATTACGATACGTGGAATCACAGAGGTACATTTACACAATCACTTTTTATGTAATTATCTCAGTTAATCAATAAAAACTTATTGTTATAACAATTATGTTATTTCTTAAATATATGTCAATTTCAATAAGTTGGATAGAATTGTTCAATAATTAACAACTGTAATTAATGCTACTTATAATACAAACTCAGTAATACATAATGAAAATATGAGCGATCAACTAATCACTTATTTTCATAACTGTAATATGTCTCTGAATCTACCTTTATATGCGTGTAAGTAAATGTGCAACTGATAAAGAATCGAATGTAGTAAAATTGATAAAATTGTCATTTTCTGTCCATGTGCAGAAATAAAACATGATTCTTTTTATGTATATTTATATGGATATAAATAAATTCAAATTATATGGAGGAATAAGAGCGCGAGTAGCGTATTCAAACGCGGAGGCATTCTGGATCCTTCTAAGTTGTGCCTACGAATATCATTTTATTTTGTTGTTTATATACTGACTATTAAACAAGGATAAAATGATACTCGTGGGCATTCGTATTTGGAAACAGATAATACAAAATATAGAATTATAAAACATTATGTTTTATTTGTTATTTCTTTAAAAAGTTTGTATTATACTATTACTTTCAGTTTAAATTTGATATTCATTTTATATTTTATATTTATACTATTGCTTATAATTTATTACTTTATTTATCTTTACAGAGATATTTCGTTAATACTGATTTTTATAAACTCAAGGGCTCAATATTTTTGTACATTGAAGATGAAAGTGAAATACGTGCAAACTATATGCTAAGGGGTAAAACTATATGCTGAGGATATAGATTAACATTATCAAAGAATTTCGAGCATTTATATTTCAGTTTAGAGCATCCTTTTTATGGGAAGCCATCTCACTACGTATATTATAGGAAAATATATATAAATGCAAAAAGAAAAGTTAATAATAGTACAAATATACATTACATGTTACAAATATTTGCAATGGATTATATTTGGGGAATCATATGCTGGATCTTTTGCTGCTTGGACACGTGCCAAGTATCCTCACTTGGAGTTATATCTAGTAGCACTATTGTTAACACAGATTGGATATAATGGTAGCGTAATTGTGAACGATGAAAGTTTAACAAGTATGCCATGTATATAAATAATTTTATGTTACAAAATATTATAAAGTTGTTACAAATGTTTTGAAAGAATATTCTGATAAATGTGTCAGCGTTTTAAAAGAGGCTCATTCGCAACTCAATACAATGTTACTCTATAATGCATATAACAGGAAAAAAATTCAAGTGAGTACATTTGTTAAGATACAGAATTATTAATCATGCCACGCTCATGTTTTTTTATAAATTATATTTCATAGATTATGCTCACTTGAACATATAAAGAAGGAAGATATTTTCATCTTTTATGAAGATTTGACTTATTACATTGCTGATGTTGTATATTCCAATGATATCGAAGCCGTGATCCATTAATAAATGAGAACATAGGAAAATCTTTTGAAAGACTTGTTTATTTCAATAATATTAGGTAGGAGAGTAATTGTGGGAAAGGATCTTAGATATGACACTATGGTTCATGATTATCAAAAAGTCTCCTGGTCTAGCAATTGAGAAGGACTTGGAAGTAAAAACGTTTTTAAATTAATATTGAATATATGAATGTATTATCTTAATTACTTTATTATTGTGGTCTGTTAGTAGCGCATTATAAATGTTTGCAGAGCGTCAATTCATGTACCAATACTATACAGAGTTCGCATTCTACCTATCCTCCAGACAATCTGATATGTTCGAGAATATTTCAGAGGAATTTTTTGTACAGCAATGCGTCGATATTTTCGGGCCTGAGTTTGTTTCCACTTAAATTATATTCCAACTATGATAGAATATTGATGTACATAAAATCTCTTTTGCAGATATAATATGAAATTATTGGAATCTACTGTCGCACAAACGTATATTTTGTATAATGCATTAAATCTATAAGTGATAAATGTAGTATTTGTAGTATGGTTCTCTCGATCCTTGACATGCGTTGGGCATCGTATGATCTTCTAATCCACAAATGCCTGTTATCTACATCAATGGTAAATTGAATTTATTACAGATATCTCTCATTATTTATATTAATTCTCCTATAAATTATTTGATTTATTTAAAGGCACTGGACATTGTGCAGATATGTATCCTCCATCAGAATGTAATATGCCTCAATTAAAGAAGGCAAGAAAACTAATAAGAGGTCTAATCAAGCAATGGCTATAAAATTAAATTCTTTAATGTGATGTTACAGAAATATATCACATCATAAATATCTTAATCATTAAAGAATGCTAAATTGTTCCAAATAATTATTAATGATTTAAATATTTGAGAAAGACTGCATTTTGTATAGTATCTTTTTTATTACCCTTTTACTTGGATAAAAGAACATATATATATATATATATATATATATATATATTAGGTGTAGTAAAAGGGTAATAAAAAAGATACTATACAAAATGCAGTCTTTCTCAAATATTTAAATCATTAATAATTATTTGGAACAATTTAGCATTCTTTAATGATTAAGATATTTATGATGTGATATATTTCTGTAACATCACATTAACGAATGTCACTTCACATATGTAATTCTTTCAGTCAATTAATAAAAACTTATTATAATAACTACATTATTTCTTAAATATACGTACATTTTAATGAGCTGAGTAGAAATGTTTAATAAGTAATAATTATAATTAATGTTACATACTTATAATATATATTATATATATATGTATTTTATACAAACTCGGTAATAAAATATATTGAAGATATAATAGCAATGAACGAGGCACTTATTTAACCGTACTTATTTAACCTTACATAACCGTAGTGTGCCTTTGAATCCTCATTTACTTGCGTGTAAGTAAATATGCAATTCGTACACGTACACAACACGATATTTGTCCTATTTCTAAGTGGATAACATCGGCCTTCCCTTAATGATATCTATATGCAGTATATCCGGTTGGAAATAGTCCATTTAAAGCGAGGCCAAGGTACCCATAACAGATGTTCGTTCTGCTGATATCTGGCGTCCTTTTAGGGTGCGTTCCATTTGGCACTTACAATGCTCGCGAGCATTATTTATCCTAATTTAATGTTTGATAAACAACATTCATTTTTAAAGATGAAGTGATTCTGTGAGCGTTGTGAGCGTCAAGTGTGATGCTCCCTTAGACAAATATTTTCATGTAAATTGTTACATAAATCCTTGATCTTAGATTAATTTATTGTTAAGCGTTATGGTACTGCATCTCTATTTGATCATTATTGTATATTATTTCTTTGCTTTTTGGCATATCCTCTGATCAACTTCTACCACCTTCTTTACGACGAGCGACTATTCATCCTTCTTATTTTTAAACTATAGTGTGTATAATATTTACATTTCATAATATAATGACAGTAAATAATTCATAACGTAACAGAACAATACATCTAGGATCTTTCCATTCGGATTATTATCCGTCTCTGTTTCTTATAAGATGATATCAAGGTACTACTTGTGCTGGAAAATTCACTGTGCTTCTTCATTTAAGGAGGATCTTTTACCCATGACAGTTACGAACGTTCACTGCGCCAAATAATCGTCCAGATGACATAGTAAATGTGAAGATTTTTTTTCTGTTTTGTTCTCTGTTTAATATCTATGATGGGATTGCGACTGTCTCCATTCGGGCGTTGCGCTTCCGTGATGATGATGATGATGATGATGATGACGCTTCTTATCGGAGACGCTGGCGTGTTTGCTTGATGGATATGCGGCGACGTCGCTAACAACTAATTCTGAGCCGTCGCGTTCAGTGTTATTACCGCGGAAGTTCTCCCGATATCCTGGTTCATCCAGGGTCTCCTTACGACGAAGCGGCGGATGGCCAGCTTTGTGACCGGTGGTTTCGTGCAGATTCTCCCAGGCTTGGCGATAATATCGATTCAGGCCTCCTCGACTCTCTGAGGAACTGCTATCAAAACTGGCGACAGTATTGCAATCGGGCGATGCACGGTGACGGTAGTGTTTACTGCTTCTTCCGCGATTTCTACATAAAGAATGAACATGTAATAATTTTTTCCTTTAATATGTGTTGAGTTATTATCACATAATTATGAGTAGGGAATGGAACTAAGATGTTATTTGTAACACCGTTACTTTCCTTATCATTACTCTGTTATAATAATAATATAGATTTAAATAAGTTTTTTATGACTATAACGGTATCATCAGGTTTAGAAAGTCAATAAATTCAATTATTACTTATAACGAGTTGGAAAAATCTCTCGTTAATGAAAAAGTTAACTTGGCATCTAAGTATTTAATTAGTTATTATAATTAGTTATTATAGTCACAAATAAAATTGCAACGTCGTTATCAAATTTTTGTTACAAAAATGTAACGGAATAGTAACTCTTTCATTCCATGATATTATGTAACTTTAATTCTGTAGTACTAAAACTATTTACATAAAAAAATGAAATAAATAGGCAAAGCGTTATGTGCAATAGGAGAAGGGTTCGGTCGGATTATTCACGTGTATCTTGTACACTTTTAGTGAATAAAAGTAAGTAACGAATTTGATCGTTGTATGTTTTAAAACTAAATGCAAGAGAGCCCATCCTATTACTACGATCCGAAGTGATTTTTAAGCCACTGACAATCGAAATGAAAAAGCTAGAAGAGAGAAAATAAATTGTCTGAGCTGTAGTTCTAAAATACCAAAAGATTTATATATACTACTTCATATTATATGTATATAAGTTGTATATATTATGTACCTGTCCAATTATACTAATGAAATTTTAAAGAGATTACAATAGTATTGCAGGCAAGGAAAGAACACATAAGAAGTACTATACATAATTATCTTCCTTTGCGATTTCTGTGTAGCGCCATACTCAGGACTTCTAGACCACAGTCATTACTATTATAATCAATTTCGATTTATCTTACGATAATGAACTAAAACGAAGAGAGTAAAATGATCCCAGAAAACATAAACCATATTAATAACATTTAGATGTCTGTTAGTCTTTTTTTTATAGATTATACTTTTATGCACAGGATATATGACCACTTTCTAGAATCCTTGAATACATGGCGGAGATTTATCTGCTATGACAGGGTATTGGTGTGTTCGGGTGCGTGCAACGCACTATAGCCATCTTCTACTTTGCATGGCGTGTCATGATGGCAAACCGAACTAGCGCTAAAGAAAGTGTTCAGTAAAACCTTGCTCTCGTTTACCTTGACTAGTATCACTCGCGAGGGTGGCGCGTAGTAGTTGGTGGTGGTACGTGATGATTGATGTGGTGGGCGGTGGTTGCGTGGAGGGTTGGGGTGGTAGTGGTGGTTGTAGGCTTTATTAGAATGGAACGATTCTCTCTTTCTTTTCTCTTACTCTTTTTACGATGGGGGTGAAAAAGAGGGGCAGTGATGGCGGTCTACAGAGAGGGATTCGAGAAGTAGCCGGCGCGATGCGCCGCTGACAGAGTGAAAGAGTAAGGATGATCGTTACCGCGGCGTGCCGTAAGGTCGCGGCGCCCCAGGTGCTGGTCGGGGAAGGGTAGCGCGAGTAGCGTATACCAACGCGAAGGCATTCCGGTATCGCCCCTCCCAAGGCCACCACTACCGCCACCCCTCAGCGCACCAACCCCACCGAGCCCCCTGCGGCGCCTTCCTCTGACGCTGCCACTGCCGCTAACACCACCGCAATACACAAATGGACTGTGTTAATTATTATCGTGGCGGATTAGACTATCAACGAGACTCACGCATTTCTCTGATGCGAACTTAGGTCTTGTGACGCGTCTACACCACTGTTTCTCAACCTTACTTCGGCCACGTCACTTTTATTTGCATTAACATTTATCTTCAACTACACAAAAGACATTTTAACTCATTTATTATGACCTCTGATAATGTTTCATTTTTTTTACATGCGAAAAGAATACCATAGACCTTTAGATGGCCGCATGACTCACGTTGAGAACCATTGGTTAATAAACGACAACAAATTAAAGAAAATTATTAGATCAATCAGAAAATGAGAGAATATATCTTTTTTGCAAAGCGCAATATGAGGCTCTACATTTAAGATAAATTACAGCTAAATTACAAAAAAGCTTGATCAATGAAAGGGCAGTAGTACTTATATATCCTTAGTTCTATCTAAAATGTTAGAGGTTCTTTTGTTACATCAAGACTCTAAGAAACATTTACATTTTTCAGTAAGCAAAATCATCTGTATGAAAAAGATTATAATGCAGCATATATATATGTATATATGTATTACAAGTTAGGAAAAAGACAAAGCGGTAGAAGATAGAAATTAGATCAAATTAATACAAAATAAGCGTTACAATGTACAATTCGGTCGAATATTATTTATGTATATCAGAGTGCGTTATAATATGATATATTATCAGAAATAGAGAAGATTCACGGGATGAAAAAGGATTGACGATAATCGAAATCGAATCATCGCTCAAAATGGCTGATGACGTGTTTTTTTTTTTTAATATACCTGCGTATGAGTATAACGACTGTTGTGATCACCGCAGCGAGGAACACAAAACCGCCGAACACTCCCAGAGCGATTACAGCTCCCAAGTTCAACTTGGCTTGATGGGTACCGTTGGGTTGCTCAGCGCTGTCCACTCGGAAGGGACCAGACGGTTCCGGTATGCCTGCGCTGATCCCCGCTTGTGCGTGGTCCACGCCGCTTCCGGATATCTCGTTGTCCTGTGGGTGATCACTGCCGGCGTCATTCACCGATGAAGGAGTCACGGGTCTATTTAGGCCGATGCTTGGCCTCCTCGAGACGGTCTCCCTCACCGTCGCTGGGAGTTCTGCAGTGTTTGGTACATTCCTAGACGGCAAGAGAGTCGTACTGGTAGTTGCTGTACTCGCCGTGGTTCTGGTCCTCGAAGTGAGGTACGTCCGAATTTTCGGAGTGGATGGCCGTAATGTCGCTCGGGTAGGAGAAGTCAAAGTTGTTCGTGGTTCCTCTGATAAAGAAAAGTTTGCACATTAAATATATACATAAACATATCCTACTCCCTAAGTATTTAAATTAATTTTAGCAGATATATATTAATATTTATTATTATATTATAATTTATTGTATAATTTTGACTATGTACAGGGTGGGCCATCTATTGGTACGTTTTTAAAAATGCGATCAAATGAGCATACATTGATATTTTTTATTAATTTTTTTTTTGTTGTGAAGCTAAAAGTATCCGCGTCAAGAATGAAAAACGATTTCGTTCATGTGGCTCCCTCTACTGGCCTTACAGTATGCCATTCGGTCACCCCAATTATTAATGACATTTTGGACTACCTCGGCGCCAATTTCACTCAAAACAGTCGTAATATTGTTTTTCAAAGCTGGAATTGTCTCACACTTTGGGCCACAGCCTCAATATTCTCGGGTGTGCGCACTGTCCGAGCTCTGGGACCACTTCTGTCATCCACTAACATCCCTTTCTCACGAACTTTCCTCACCAATTTGCGTATAGCTCCTTCGGTGGGTGCTCTATCACGACCCATATTTCTTTTCAAAATTCGTACAGTTTCGGCGACACAGCACTGACTTTGAAAATAAGTTTTTAAAATTTCAAAACGCTCTTCAAGAGAAAACATGTTGTTTCGTGCCGCGGACGGTATGACTAATAAACTGTCAAAATTTCGGGTCTGTAGCTCGTTCGGTGTTGCCATACGACGAAATTCAAAAACGTACCAATAGATGGCCCACCCTGTATTTGATGTAACATTTAATTTTCATTATTATGAAATTCTATGAAAATGTCGGAAATATAATTTATCAAACGTAATAATTATTTCAAATGATTGTAAAACTTAATAAATAATTATCGCTACGTCAAATCTATTTTTGTACAATAATTAAATAAAAATTTAATTTTAATTTTATAATTTTTAAAAATTTATTTCTTTATGAATTATATGATACATTCTGACTTTTATTATTATAAATCTATAAATAAGTACCTGTGCAAGTGGGTGCAACGCGATCGTATGATCCGGTATTTAAACACATTATTTGTCGGGAACCAACGAGTCGATAGCCCTTTTCACATGTATAGGTAACGATGCTATTAACCTGTAGACTTTGATTGAAGGTATTCCTCACCAGGACACTTTCACGCTCTATCTCGATAGAACTGTGCGCAACCGTAGCCGGTGGATCGCAGAGAATCGGCTCGCATCGCGGCGGTGGACCATTCCAAAGCTCGTCAACGTCGCAAATTAGTCGAGCACGTCCTGCAGTCGCAGAGATTGGCTTATAATCATTTTTCACAAATGATTTACAAGATATTCGTTCTCTATTTCAAATACATCGTGAATAATTATGACGAGTCGTGATGAACTGTAATACTTACCGGTCATCTCATAACCATCATCACAGATATACTGTACTTGGCTGAGATAAGTGGTAGTTTCGTTGATAAGTATGTAACTACCGTATTTTATGTTCGCGGGATAATTGCAATTGATATCTGAAACGATGATTACGTTACGATGCGAATCACGTTCGCGATGATTTCATTTGAATACATTCCCCGATCGTGTTTCTTACATTTGCACACCGGTGGAAACTCATTGTAGAAACCGGTATCGAGGCAAGTGCGATTTAGTGGTCCGACCAGGAGACTATCGCTATCACACTGGTACTCCACGATTGCCCCAACTTCATAAACATTGCCAGAGATTTTAGTCGACTCGGAGATCACCATCATCGTAGAATTTGGTGGTTGTTCGGGTCTGCCACAAGCTTGTGGTTCTGAAAAAGAAAAATTATTTTTATTATTCTTTTGTTCAACGAAAAGATAATTTAATAATAAAAAAATAGCATGCATAGTAGAAAAATATTAAACACAGAGCAACAAATAGATTGAAGAATTAATTTTATTTTATTCTTTAAATAAGAAAAATATATCAACTTTAAGAGAAATTATATCTTAAGAAAATTTATTCGATTAATAAATAACAATTGAAGATTTTTTAGAATTTTATATTTTTCAGAATATGAATTAAATAATTTTTGATGGAAGAGTAAAATTCACGGTTAAAAAATATTTAATGATTAATGTACGATATATTATGTTAGACTCTTTTACAGAATCTCACAAATAAGAAGCCTCTAAATAATATTATTTGAAACATATTATATTTAAAGTATCTTTTCTGGAATATTGCTTAAAAAGCAAGAATGCGAATGTGTGGCAAGTAAGATGATACTCACGATGCTGACAGATAAAATTAAGCCGGGCTGAGCAAGGTGTATCAGACCAAAGCCAGCTTTTTTTGCCGTCATACCGAACACAATCTTCTTCACCTGGTAGTGGATCCCAGAACGAAACAGACACTTCCTGATGACTTCCGGTCCATCTCCATAACGTTCGATCTTTCTGGTCTCTAACTGCGCCCATCCAATATTGAATGGACATGTCGCTCCTTGATTAATAATAAAAAAAAAATGATCATTTATTATTTTCTAAATAGACGATTATTTTAGTATTATTAAAAAAAATTAATGTGACGTTTTTAAGTGATATACATTTAAAAATTATATATTATAACTAAACGTATTTAAAATATACAGTATATTATAAAACGAAAATTTTAATATAATATTTTTAATTACGTTTCAAGCTATTTAATTATAATTTATTTGTAAAATTCAGAGTTCAAAATTTATTCAAAATATTTTCAAAATGTTTTCATGTCATTCTCTCTTCTGTTGCTCATGACAATTTTTTAAATTTTCTTATTATATATACTATTACCGGGTCACATAGATTTTCTCTATACAATTAGCTACATGAATAATGAATGTACCCGTGCCGTCTCCATAGTTCCCAGGAAATGAATCCCTGCAAAGCTGGATTGCTCTCGTCTACGAGAGTGCCACCTCGCGTGCGGCAGAATGCCAGAGCTTCCTTGAATATCAACGGATGGCGATTGTAAAATATGTAGCATTTGCCGTTGTAAGTTGCCGTTGATCCTGGCGGTTGGTCTCGGAATTGAGGACACCTCTCAATCGGCAAAGCCTGTATTTTTTATGCAATCACTCATTATCGCATCCATAGAAGAAGGAGAAATAGATTTATTTCCATTCTGACGTAAGACCTAGTTGTTGCACAACTATTAAATCTACCTGATCGGTATAGACGAACGCCTCACACAAGGACAACTGCACGGGAATATTGGCAAACTTCGAAACCTCCAGATGCACCGAAACGAAAGCTCCGGGCATCGGTGGATTACAAGGCAAAAAGAGGGGCCGCCCTTCCTCTAGAGATCCGGTAAATTGATTGCAAACGGGATTTGTTGCTGAGTCTGGTTGATTGTTACCAACTCGAACGGTGATGGTGCCGAGGATGTCATTGCCTGGAGGCCAATTAAACAATTTGTTAAGATGGACAACTCATAGACAACTTTGGTTCTAATATTTTGATTTTTCAATTCTGTCTTAGATTCATCTATCTAGGATTCATCGATCCAAAGTTTTTTTCCGCTGAAACATAGTTTCACTAAAGGAAAACTTTGAAGACTATGGATTTAAACGATTATGACTGTAATTATATTGAATCCGCTAAGACGCTCAATTGCGTTCATGCATGAAATTAATGGTACATATTTATTATATGAGACGTTAGTTTAATTTATGTCAATGCTGTAATAATCGCACTCAATTTTCTGTTATAGTTAATTAGATATAAAGGATTCCTCTTTTAAAGAGATTTTCGAACGATCATGTAAAAACAGTTTAGTAAAACAATTTCCTGTTATTTGTACACCATTAAATTTAATAATCGATAACTAAAATATCGTTGAAATTTTTTTCAAAAAGCGTAGCAAATGTCGCGTTATTAATATAATGAAACATTTCTATATTTATATGATTTTTTTCTATTTCATTATTATATATACATACAAAAATTCTTTAATTCTACTAAGACATAAATTGAATGCATAATTCAATTTCAAACAAATAAAATCACTATGACAGATTCAAGACACAACAACAAAATTGCGATTAATTAAATCTATTTATTAATTTTCAATCAAATTCTACTTTTTTACATATTCTAGTTATGGTCCATTAAAAAAAAGAATCACACGAGACCTCGGCTAAACGGTAATATACTTCGTTAAAATATATTTAAATAGATTGCAGCTACACACTATGGATTTTGTCGGATTAAGGAGAACCATGGCTGAATCGGAACTTTCATTTGCAGTTTAGTTGACAGGGTAGAACGCATGCCGATTATAAGTATCTGAACAAGTAAAATCATCTCGAGCTACGTCTTCTGGCCCAGATAATAGTCCGACTGTGACTAGCTAGACAATCACCGACGAATACCCGTAGAGTTGCAAACTGCTGCAATTACATGCTTTCGTTCTGTACAGTGATGATCATGGATTCAAAGTCGTGCGACAGTCTCCCGTCTGGCAAACGATCGCGTTAAGAGATAGGTACGTGCGGCACGTACATACGGTCACAAGACTTTCCTGTTGCAATGTACAAGCTGCTATTCTAGCCTGTAATGAGTGCGTAGACATGTAGCGCACGAGTAAGGAGCAACACGAGGTAAAGGAGAAACTCTCGTATCGGGAAAGGATTGGGAGACACGCTCGTATCTTCCGCCAAGCGTCGTATCGTGAGTAAAAACAGCAAGGGAAACCTGTCCTCTATTAATCATGAATGTTAATTATTAATAATTACTGTTGGTAGATATTAATTATATTTTATCTAACTTTATCTATCAATGTAATTCCGTTAAATTTTTTTCACTAATTCAACGCTAATCTTTTTTATATTTAATAGAAGAATAAAACTTAAATAGAAAACTGCTTAATATTTGATATATAGTATGGGTTTCTCGTGAATCAAATTTAAAACGCGTAAGGCTTTATTTTTTATCTACTCGTGAAAGTCTAATATAAAACCCTTTTTTTCTTAATTTTAGAAAGATTTTATTTATGCAATTCAATAAAAAATTATCCTATCAAATTAACAAATGCGCCTACTGTAATAAAATCCGATGCTACTTAGTTCTTTAGTTCATTATATGCGATAATTAATAGCAATGAATCTGTAATACACGAGTTAATAATGCAGTTTATTGACGAAATTGAACGAATCGATTCTTCTTCGCTGCTGAGGCGTAACGTGAAAGCTGCTCTTTCACGCAGAGAGGCCGAAGTAATTGTAATGCGCCGTTTGTTCAATTATGAGCGGTCGTGCGGACGGTGGAGTCGGCATGAAAATTATCATCGGTATCTCTTCGGTGCTGGGCCGTAACTAAACAGCTGCTTAAAACGGGCTACATTATGCCAGCCATTGTTTCATCTTCACCTCGCACAGCGATTCTACTAGCGCGTCTCTATTCGCGAGCATTAAAGCTATCCAATTGTCAATTATCGTAATTGAATAATTCATCTTTCTCTGGCGTATGCTTTACTCCTAGCGAATTTTGTGCATGGCAATTTTGAACATGGCGACACGGAAGTTGTTAACAATCCACTCCGTCGCGCGGGATTAACTGTTTGCCTCGCTCGCATGATTCTGAATTCACTTTTATCGCTTTCCGATATATAATCAAGGGATCTCGCTAATTTGCCGCTGATGAGTGGTTTCCTCGCGAAAAGATGGAAATACTTTTACTTGAGGAAGAAATAGCCAAGATTTCCTTGAATAAAAAACGAAATGCTCTTGCTTTGCGGGTGTCCAGCACTGACAATGCCATTATTATCGCTCGTTTAACAATGAAAGTTTCTCTCATTTGAACAGACGAACTTTCGAAACGATAACGCGAATTTTCCAGTGCTGCACGGAGACCCATTAAGAAGAAGCATCTGATATAATCTGCAGAATTGCGGAAATGCGTATCTTCATTGAACTGCAAAACTTTCCGTGCTAACCAGATACAATCAGATTGTAAATTGTTTTCTTCTTGTGCAATGATTAAATAATTAATGATAAATGACATGTAATATATAACATTTGTATTATACTTGTATAATATTATTTGAATCATTAAGGAAAAAAATAGCAAAACAATGATTTAGTTCCGGAATTAAATATACGCGATAACTTCGAGCTGATTGACGATTAAGCTCGGGTTTCTCGAATGCCACTGAAAAATGCATGTGGTGTACCGCGAGAGATGGGCATTGCGATGGTTTTCTAACAATTGAAAGTGGAAAGACTCTCACTTTCATCGTGGAAGAGTTTCTAAATGATTTCGTATGCAAGCAGGGCCTTTGACTTGGTTAGTGGAAAGGGAAGGAAGTATGAGTTTTATAGTGGAATTTTACGGATCGTTTGTATATAAAATGGATTATTTGCTGCTCTGTGAACGCGAAATTTTCGCAATTTATTTGTTTTACATTGAAAGCGACTAGCCTCCAACGATCGATTGTTCATAATAGTGATTTCGTTGTCAGATCGATGAATACTCGCTGAAGCGTCAATCTCTTCGAAGATGGATCATATCGACCGGAGAACGCGATCAACTAGTCTGCGTCAGAATTATATAGCGTTGACTATAAAATAACGTCTGCATACTTTTATCTGCATATTATTTTTACACAATATTGGGCAAATTATACAATAGAACATTAGAAAATAGAATATAAAAATAAAATAGAATGGAATAAATTTAATATTAAAAAGTTTGTTTTCGTTATGGAAAAATTTTTCCTACTATTTCCTATTATAACAGATGACAATTCAGTATAAAAACCTAATTATATGTTGCAACTTTTTAAAGTAAAGTTAAAAAAAAGAAAGAAAATAACTATCATTCATATTATTTATAATTAATTTCAAGTAAATGTGAGAAAAGTTATTTAATATAACTCAATCTAAAATATTATGATTTACTCAAAGCGTAGACTGGCAATGTTGGATACAGAATTTATTTCGATTACTGAATCCGTCTTGCTAAGCTTGTATTACCGGTAATTATCTCAGTAATGCTTATTTATTGATAGAAAGTCGAGAAAACGTGCCATGAAACGAAAGTGTCGGACGACGGATGGGATATTTACAGTATCGCGGGGATTTTATCTCGACAGCGTGAGTCTCTCATTAGAATTCATATCGAGATCACCGAGAGACTTTATCGTCCGTGCTTATCAGCAGTATCGCTCGTGCTTATCAGCAGTAACGCTCGTTACTACAGAACAAAATGATTCGCAGCAAATTGTAGAGCACGAAAAATGCTTTTTATCGCCGCTTTTTACCAACTTATTCCGTCGAGAGACGCAACATCATAACGAGCATTTGATTCAATACCTGAGATTGACACCGCGAAGAAAATAGATACTGCAACGATTCGATGCGCTCGTAAATCACTACATGAACGGCAAAGGTCTAATAACCATCGCTATCGCGATCTTTCTTACAATCTCCTTCATAATTTTTTTTTTATTTTACACTCCTCGTCAGAAGTCATAAATTGTCTTGCTGGAAAAAAATGGTCAACCATTCGTCCGGAGCAATAATTGGAAACAGAGCGAATCATCGCTTGAACACCGCAATGCAAATATCAATTTTCCCCTGCTCTCTTAATAATTGCTTTAATTAGTACGGAATAATATTTTCGAACATAAACACATTCATCGTTGTATTTACTATTTAACATAAAATCTGTTATCTGTTACATATTCAGAAAATATTCTAATTATCACCTCAAGTTCTTCATTTATATAAATTCTTCATTCATTTAATAGTTTCATCAATTAATACTTAAAGTTACACAAATTCAAAATACACAATAAATAATTCCAAAATATCAACAAATTATGCTTGAACTTCTCAAATTTTAATCCCTATATTTTTAATACCTAATATTTTTATTTTCTTGTTTAGATCATCCGAAGTTGTTTTCGAGGTCGATGTCATTACAGGGTAAACGACACGCTGGATGAGCTTATTGAATGTTGAACGATAGTGTGTAGAAATATCGTCTGTGATTTGCAAGAGTTCATTTATTACGCGAAACGGTAAATTCTCACAAGCGGCGAAGCGCGAAGAAATATATACGGTATTACTTACCACAGCACGGCTTGCCGAAGTCCAGTCGCACCAGCTGCACCATGTACGGTTCCAACAGGTTCACGTACCACCATGGTCTGCGTTCAGGCTTCGTCAGGGTGCAGGTTTGCGGCGTGTATCTCTGACCGCTGCTTCCGTCAACCGCGCGTTGTGGAAATCCGCCCTCCATGGTGCTGGATTGCATCGGCGCTTTGCCGCCTGCCACGTTCAGAACTGCAAAAGAGAATTAATACAATTATCATGCTCGATAATTGATGCGAAATGGACTATTTCCTCAGGTGTTGAAAAATAATTGGACCTTAAATTCGCTAATGAAGATAGCACCCTTTGAATTTCCAAATATATGATAAAAATTGATTTTTCTTCTTTCTGACTTTCCCTATCAATTACTTGTCGTATTCCTAATAGATGCTTGATTAGAGTCTCCGTTAACGAGTGCATCGTACATCATCTTACAGAAGATGAGCACGAGATTACATCGCGTTAATAAGAGATTACGCACCACCCATTCTTGATCCATAAATTAAATAGATGGCTGTTTGATTATAAAATAAAGAACGACACAAAAGATGATCGTATGTACGCGTACACAACCGCACAGATTTTTTTATACATCGAACGCATACTTCAGTGACGCAGCAATATTTTCCTGTGAGAAAATCGCTCTAACTCATTACCATATCTATCTGATAAAAAGAAGGTCGGCCGCCATCACTATAACCATGGGTGAATAGCCGTACGGCACGCGCAGATGGAGACCGCGGCCATCTGTGGCCATCGCCAAGTTTTGTGCAACAAGTGCCGTGCATTCGCAAACACGTTGGCGGCCTTGCGGTAGTTTTACTGTACCGTAACGTGAGAATTTTATTGGTGCGATGCCGATGACGATGGTGCGTGCTACTAGCCTGCGATACGCATCACCTCGGCCTTAATCATGTTTAATCAGAATCTGAGCTTAGCGATGGAATCGGTATCCTTCATTGTGTGGGTCGACCAATCAGACGGGTCTCCATAATGCTGTTGCATTATCTAGTTATTATATAGTATAATGATATTTAGCTTGTTTATACTCGTTTAAGAGCTAATATCATTCTTTACTTGATAGTCACCGAGACCGATCAGATGGGTTTCCGTAATGCTTTTGCTTTTTGTAAGAGTATTACGTAGAGTATAATGACACTTAACTCGTAATTAAGTGAGCTAATCCGGTATCGTTCTTTATAATCACTTGAGATTTAAGTTATGCTATATTTTACGATCAAATTAGATCAAAAAATATTTTACCATCGTCTCTATTTACGTTATCATAAATGTCATTGTATATGCAAATTTTATACATAGGACTCGGAAAAAGCAGGTATTCCGTACAATATATGAAATAGATAGATAATAATCTAATCTAATCTGTAAAGTGTTTGCCAATTGCTTGCGTTGGAAATGCGTTAATGAATTTCTCACGCACGTATAACATTCTTCATGATCAGTGTAATATGTAACTTGCTCGGTATAAAGCATTTCATAGCGTCGTTTGAGATACCATGAGACGCGCGTTTCTATATACAATCTGTTACCACGGCCTCAAGATATCTCATGAAATCTTGCGTGGAACAATTAAGAGATGCACAGACAAGATGAGCGTATCGCATGTAAAAGTCCGATGCGTAAACAAAGGACTTACTGAAAATTCACTCGTATATATCAAACATCTTCAAGATATTCCGATAAATGCGTTGAGAAAGAGCGGTCAGATTTATTCGTTAAGGCTAATCTTCGGAATCAATTGTATTCTGTGGAATTCTTGCAGTGCGGAAATTGTACTTTTGTTTGTGCGGAAGAAAACTTGGACTCTGTTGGAAGTAGGAAAGCGCCGTGTTTTTACATTACACAATTGATTACGAATCAGAAATAATTAACATTAAAATCCAACGAAATTAATTCTTCAACCGCGTGAAAATGCTAGAAATCATAAGCAATTTAAAAGGAGATAAATTGTAATTACATATTGTTTAGATTTATTATTTTCATAATCGACACTAAGTAAATAATATTATATTAGGTGTTGGAATTAATTCGTAGCGTTTTACAAATGATGGGAAGTACTTTCATTAATGTATTTTTTAATGCTCATGTGAAATAAATAACATTCTTTCATTAAAAAACGCTACGAATTAATTCCAACACCTAATAATATTATAAATTAATAAAAAAATTAACTATTTAAAAAATTGACTACTTGCACTTTTAATGCAAAATTTTTAATTAAATGTACATGGTATAATGTGATTAACCGAGCGTCTAAATTGTAATCTTCATTGAGACGTGTGCGTTAATCGTCTGCTGTACGCAATTATTTTAACGAAGCAATCGAAATTCTATCGAATAGGCGTCGGTTTGGCACACAAAGATAATCGATGCATTCTCGACCTAAACCTACATACTGGCTAGCACCCCCCCATAAAAGTCCACGTATGCCGCGCACGTGGGCACGGTTTCCCACAAGACGAATGCGTATGCACGCCATACATACCTCATAATTTACAGTTATTTCTTATACACGCAAACGCAAAAGGTTTTTTTCATTATTATATCGCTTCCGTCGATATCGCATAACGAGAAGTACGACGAGCATTTCGCAATTGTATGTCCTTTCGACCTAATAATCATGTATAGTAATGTCTTTTACTTTAATTGTAAGATTAAATTGCTTTTACGATTTTTATTATAAAATTATTTATAAATTATTTCAATATAAAATATTTACACGTAATGTGTGTTCATGTCAATAAATTACTTTAATAAAATATATATTTACAAATTAATATTTTAATTGAAAACTAAAATAAAATTTTGTAAAGTATTACAAAAAAGAATTAAAATTATGCCAAGAAAAAAATCAAAATAATACTTTAACAATATAATACTAGAACAAAATATTACTTAAAATCAAGACTAAAAATTATTTACAGAAACAAAAAGTATTTATTTGATTCCTAAAATATTTTGTTGAAAGGACTAAAAATAATGTAAAGTTTTAATAACTGAAAGTTGTGTTATATATAATAAGATTTTATCACGAATGACACTATTTTCTTTTATAGATGATATTGTAAAATAGCATATAGCATGTCCCTGAAATCAATTATTATTGCTTACATCATTCTTGTACGACTATTATTTTCTATTATTTTTCATTGCAAGGCTTCCACATACCATTCTTATAGTTCGACCATCAAGGCAAGGTAATATTATACCATATCGACATACTAATCGCTCTTATATCCTTGTTTGCGATATTTCTATCATGACGAGAATATCGATGATGCAAAAAGATTAATGACGCATTAAAAAACAATATTTGCCCCCGTAAAATTGTTAAATCCATCGAACCGCTTTTATTATTATAATAACAAGAGTTATTTTAACTTGAACCGTTAAACTATATCGTGACGCGATCAAGAAGTTCTTTATTGAGTACTGAAAAAGAAAGTGCAATCTTACTTTCGTAAAACACGAAGTACTTGTGCATTCTTAAGTTCGAAAAACAGGAAATAGACAAGCGTTGATTTTATGTCTGACTTGAAGTTTTATTATGCCATTTATCGGATGGTAAATATAGTCCTACTTTTTTTTTATTGCTTATAATCTCTCTAACTTGAAACATTTTCAAATATATTAGGTGTTGGAATTAATTCGTAGCGTTTTTTAAGTGATGGGAAGTACTTTCATTAATGTATTTTTTAATGCTCATGTGAAATAAATAACATTCTTTCATTAAAAAACGCTACGAATTAATTCCAACACCTAATAGTTCATATAAATCTCTAGAACTTTTTATGAAGACATTATCTTAACAGAATACTCCATTTTTTTTCGGGACATTTTCGAAGAACGGAAATATTAGATAAAACGTTTAAATCAAGTTTGTTTAAAAAGAAGTAGACAGATAAAACAGACCTGTTTATATAACGAGAATTAAATATCGCTCCATTTTAAAATCCGCAAAACTTTTTAAATTGTAAAAGACATTAATAAATAATATTTAAATTTATCGGATAATATTAATGTATTAATATTGAATCTACTTATAGATTTTATACACATTTTTTTTAAGTTCAGTAAATTTTGATGAAGCCAGGTCTGAAATTTAAAGCCTGATACTTGAAGTCTTTCGAATACCTCTCCTTTATAACGTCATTAATCTCGGAAGTCCGGTCGCAAATGGATTCTTTACGGAAATAGCGTGTAGCTATTATATTATAGAAGGCAAACGAGAGGTGTACGTTCGAAAAGTCAAGTTCACGCACAGTTGCGCAAGTGGCAACCTGCTCTCGCGGTCGGCGGATCACGAGAAATTGTTGCGACCGTCTTAGGTGGGCAATCGAGTAATTTTGTGCAAACACTGCTCGCGCCGCACTCTTGCCTCGATCGTCAAAATAATGACGAAGAAACGCCCGCGAATGTACGACGGTTATTGTCCCGTACAAGAAATGCCATTACGACGTCATCAATCTACGCGGTATTTCCTCTTGCCTTGGGAAATAGGTACCGTAGAGGAATGCGTCAGATTCTGCTCTACTGAACTACCAAACCTCCACTATTATTTAACAGAGATATCTAACAGAAATTCTTGGATATTCTAACAGTTTTTAACAATTAAGATTTACATGAATAAAAATTATTACAGATAAATCAATATAAAGTTTTTTAATAAAATTATTTTTTGTCTAAAAAAGAAAATTCGATAAATATATACAAAATAAATATAACAAAATATACAAAATACATATACTGATATTCAAGAACAGCCATTAAATATTTGCAACATGTTATCTTAATCGCCAAGAGATTTCTAAATGCGAGAAATGCATGTAATTGGACAGAAGATGTATCATTTAATTTGTATTGCTTTTTCTGTCTTTCTCTCTAAAGCATGTATCTATTTAATTAAAAAACAAAACAGATAACATTTTGATATACTTAAATCGTCTTAAGTAAACATAAAGTTTAAAAAAGAGAAGTTTAAAAATAAATAATAGAAGGATCGGTATTAATAACATATTTAAGTGTTAAAATTTGCTGAGAATAATTAGCAACATTATCGCTCAAGAATAAAGTTGAGTGCTTGAAAACATTTGAGTTAAGAGGTCGTTAACGATTTTTATATGCAGACCGTGAAATTTGAAAATAATTTCAGAGGTAATGTTCCGCCTTTCTGATTATTGCAATTTCACTCACCCTTGTCCCTTTTTTCCTCTAATCGGAAGAATCGTGACCTATATCTCCTGTTCCAGTAAGATATGCCATTTAGATATGTTTAGATGTCGCGCATTAACAAAAACTTTGCATCGTCATCGTCGATGGTTGCAGTTAATCTCCATCAGCAGTTTTATCAAGCCGTCTATATCTAATAATACTTTTCTAAATATAATGATTTATTTTTAACGACAATAAATACGCATTGATGAATAATATAATTGATGGACTGGTACGACTATCTTATATTTTATGGTCGATTAAAAAGTTTATTATCAGAGATTAATTATTAGAGATTAATTTGTATTAATTATAGTTTCTCACTTATAAAGTAGAACGTCGATTTGATATAAGAACTTACATTATTATTTCAGTATTATATTAATTATACAATTCAACGCTAAATTCTCTCTGAAGTGTCATAGTACGTATCTTAAAACTTTGCTCACGTTGAACACGATGTTGTCAGTATTTGCATAACACATCGGGATTTTAAATAAATTGAAATTTAAATAATTTCAAACGAGCAAACAAAGTGATATATTGTGGAACTGTGTTATTGATATTCTGTACAGCATACAAAGTATTCATTAACAGATGAAAGTGTCAGAGCATTGTTAACGTTTTAATCTAGATTTAATCTAGAGACCTACTTGTGACTCAACCAGGAAAAGGAGACGTAATGAAATTTACATGTGGGATGTTTGTAAAATAAATGAAAGAATAAGTAATTCAATGTAAATTACTTATGGCATAATTTATATTATATTATTATTCATTATTAGAGGAGATTTGTTGGCACCTGACAAGTGCATTTCTCTTTTCATTCTTTCTTTCTTGCGTTCTGCTTGGTTCACGCCACGAAGAGACAGTCCTTGCAATCATCGGGGCGTGTCGACATCATGTACTCGTAATCCACGCGACCCACTTCCGCCTACAACACGGCGCCATTTCTCGTGATCCTGGACCAGTTCAGCCTGTCATTGAATTCGCGGAGCATGGCCGTGAGATCTTCAGAAGCGATTCTCTCCGAGCCATGCTCTTTCACTTTGATACATTTTGCACGAGAACATGTGTAAGAATTTTATCGCTAAAAGGAAGAGCGACGTTATGCACTTCCGGAGCACATTTCATTCAATCATCAGTTAATTGCACGACTAAAATAAAAAATGGGTCAGTTCACGGTTTACTTTACTTTTTCTGTAATTCTGATTCTATTATAATTTTTCTGAAGATGAAAAGCTAAGTTAAAATTGTAGTTAATTAATGTATTAGTAAAAGATAAAATTCGAATGTTTTTCTTGAAAAAAACAGATTAAAGTAATATTTGATATTAATTACAAAAAAAAAACAGATTAAAGTAAATATTTGATATTAATTTATACTACAATAAAAACGCGCGTAGAAATCTTAATCTATTTCACAAACTATTTTTTATTTAAAATGTTCTTTGTTAATAAATTTATAATAATAATTGTATGTAAAGCATAAGTGTTTGTAATTTTAAATAATTAATAAAGTTAGAAACTTATTTATAAAGTTAGAAACATCTATTTTTTGAAAGCAATGGATAATTTATATGTAATCATTTAAATAATTAAAACTTGTTTTATATTTAAATGATTACATATAAATTATTCATTGCTTTCAAAAACAGATGTTTCTAACTTTATATTTTCTTTAAAATAAAATATATTATAGAATAAGGAATTAATTTTACATTCTTTTTAAAATAAAATATATTATAGAATAAGGAATTCATCAATTTAAAAAGAATTCCAAATAAGATATAAATATTTTTTCTTTTTAAAAAGCACAAAAATATGTAATAACTGCTTCTTTTTAAATATCATTTTCACGATGTGTTAAATTTCAGCTTGCTCAGTAATCAGTATAGTAGAGAAGTAATGGAAGGAGAATCGGTCAACCTCATTCCTAAGATCGAACGCAAGGCTAGAAAACGCATTCCGATAAGTAATTTCTGTAACATATGCATGGAATATACGAGGATCCATTACCGGTCAGATATCTTTTGCTAGTAAGAAATGCAATTAAGATACGCTTGCGCTTTATGTATAAGAAGACATTTATAAGAAAACACGTAAGAAATTTCGTGAAGTAAATGACTTGCTAATGAGCTGTCTTAATGTCTTGTTCCATATTTAGACATTATTAGAAGAAAATTAATATTCCATCTCGCGCTAAGATAAACTAAGAATTTTCTTTATCTTATTCCAAAATAAAATAAAGATACAATTATGGTTAAAATAAATAATATGCGATTGAAACGACATAACAAAAATGTCGGGAAGTGTTTCCAGAGTTACAAGAAAAACAGGGTAAATTCTCTCAACCTGGTCCAAGGACAACGAAAAGTCTGACAGGTCTCTGTTTAAGGAATGCGCGTAAGATTGGGAAGGCTGTGGGCATTCTTAAGTGGTAACAGGTTCAGAGTTAACGGTGTACTGCCCCCACCGGTGCGTTCCCAACATGGTACTGCTTCATACTTGTACCAATAGTCGTTGTCGGACGACCTGCTCGGTCAAGGACATGTGGAATCGGGTCACTTGCCTTCCCGAAACAGCGGACGCAAATACAGTCGAACGTCATTGGCCGCTCGCGTCGAATTATAATAGAAAGGCGGACTATTCTGTATAAAGACATTCTATCCTACGCGAAGTGTCTTCAGATTTATTCAGTCATTTCCCTTTTCTCTATCCAGCTTGGACTCGATTTCGCCTTAATGAAAACATTGAGGAGATAACAGTTTCCGAACTATGCATTAGATAATTAAAAATGATCGATTGTTTGGCTGATAAACCAAACTTACTTATTTTCAAAATACATTTCTTTTACTTTAATAATATTTTAAATAGACTTTTCATTTATAAAAATTGAAAATTTATCAAAGAGGTCATTTTCAAATCCAGAGAAGATCAAAAGAAAAAAAATTACGTTTGAGACTCTTTGTATAAGGACTAGTGACATTTACCATACAGCATCTCTAATTATGCTATTGTCATCATCAAATCTTATAAATTATATTATATCAAACTAAATTATAGCAAAAACCAAATTGCAATTTGTAATTTACAAAATTGTAAACAAGAATTATTCCTATATGGGTTACTTTTTACGGATATCAAATGTTCTGATAAGACATGATTACCATTAGCGATAAACTATCGCATATCTAATTGTACAATATTACTGCTCAAAAGAATTAACATTATGTTTGAGATAATTAGAAGTGTTATGCATCGAAAAATGGATAATACTTACCGCAGAAGGGTACGCCTTCTGGCACCCACGAGCCTTCGGCTTGGCAGTCCCTCCTCGCTGGTCCTAGAAGCTCGAAGCCACGTTCACAGGAATATGTAGCTCTAGTGCCTACCGGTAACGTGGTATCCTTAAGAAGTTCATCCTCCTCGTCTATGATGTCGTCGGAATCTCTGATGGTGAAACGCACGCTACTATGTGCCGGTGCACCTGGATAACCGCATCCGGCGCCATTGGATCCTGCAATGTAATGTTTCTTGTTATTTTATTGCGATTATCATCAAGTATTTCACGGATAATGACGCGCGTGTAAATAAATAAACATATTTATTTATGCTGATGTAAGTATCATAAAAAGAGATACAGCATAGATTTTATACGAATTATAATGGTATTAAAAATAAAAAAAAAATAATAAAAATAAAGAACTGTGTCACAGAGAATATGATCTACTTATGACATGACTAATTATACTGTATTTAAACTAAAATATAACTTTCTTTCACAAATTAAAACATAATTAATTCTCAGAGAAACTTTTCTTTCTTGTTGTATACACATACATGGAAAACATATCTATCTTATGATTAGAAATTTATATGTACATATACACACACATACACACACACACACACAACTTCTTATTATATAAATATTTAAATTTATCGCAAATTTTGTTATATTTACATTAGATATTATTCTTTAATGAGATATTAACGCGAATACTTCGTGCTAGAAATTCAAGTGCTGCAGAGACCTAGTTCCTATATGTAGAAAGATTTCACTTTTGTCCTCGTATAGCGACGATAGCTATCCAGAACGACGTGCTAATTAATATAATCATTCCTGTTTTCCTTTCTAATTTGATTAATTGCATATTATCGGTTCACAATCATATCTACGAAAGTTACAATGTAAATTAAGTAACTGATTTTGTTGAATGTTTTCTCAAAATGCAAATGAAAGAATGCTGTTTCAATCACATTTTTCTATAATTGTACGTTTTTTCTTGATACCATTCGCAACGTTTTTCTTCGATGATCACGTCTAATCGCGCGCTTCCATTTCACGGCACGAAATTGCTTCAAATGCTCGCGCGCGAATTCTCGCGAGAGCTGTTAACTCTTCACTACGGATATACACTCTCGGTTATCTGCGCGATTCAATCTCTCATGACTAATTGCACGAATAATGCAACGCGTTTTCTGACCAGCCATCGTAAGCGCATCGCAAGTGAACACGCTTTTCAATCTCTTCGCCGTATCGAAGACACGCAACCTCACATCATCACGCACCGAGCCAACAGGGTACGATGCAAGGCGGGACGTTGCCTCATCGGATTGCCGCTGCCGTTTTCAAGCCGATGATTTCAATGGGCAGTGGAGTCTCGTCACCTTCCTGAGCAAAATGCTCAAATCACCGAGCAGCAACATAGGAGCGTTTTACGTTATTCTCGTGCGAAACGAAAGGGTCTTATTTATGTAACTCGTATCATCCCTTACGTAACAAAAGTGAACACAGGAAACTAGTCTCCGTTTAAGTGTTTTACATTATTTCGCTTTTTCCTGTGATGGATGAAAAACATAGGCTCGGTTTAAATACACATCCGTTGCCAGTGATTACGAAAGGTGTTGCAAAGTGGGATAAGTTTATATTTCCATAACATAACGGTGCCATAAAACCGTTTATTAAAAAAAAGAGTTAATTCTCGAACTTTAGTCTAACTCTAAATATCCCAATAAAGATTATATAACAGAGTATTACTCTACCTCTGAAATTCATTCAATTGCAAAATTATCTTTCATTCTTAACACACTTTATACTTTAGAATCTGCTAGTATATCTTAGGAATTTATCCGTTAAACAAAATTAACCCAGAATTTCACGAATTTTGTAATATACATCCACTTTCCGCAGTCTGGAATTCCAACTGGTTAACGATTATGATGAAAGCGATGCATACTTGAACCTTGCGTCGGGAGATGCAGAAACTGCCTGAAGCCACTCCTGATTACACTACACCCTTCTCGTCACGTTTCACCGAGTACGCAGACAGAAATAAATGCAGAAATACATACTCGGTCTCGGTGGCAACCCGCCATTATTGTAATCCTGTCATTTACATTCATGTACGCGACTGCCAGTGAATCCCGAGAGCAAAGTGCAACATATCGAGCTGCTGTCTGCTGGTTTTTGCAAAGAAAAAAAAAATTGGGGATACGAGCGACGTCGGTGAGACGGCGTAACGGAAACGATAACGCAAGCAAACGGCGGTCGCATCCTGCAACGGTCGCGCAATCGTCTAGGAAGTCATCGGCTATGCAGACGCGCATGGTGTGTGCTAATCCGAAATACGATGTTTGAGGAAAATAAACTTTAACAACATGACGAATTTCACTTGCTGTTGCATAATAATCGCTGTCGGTTTTTATTCTCTTGTCTGCTGTTCATTCTATTCCTTTCCAATAAGAACTTAATGCACTGTAAACCACGTTTACAAAGCTTTTTTTCACGAATAAAACATATAGATTTCATTCTTCCGACAAGAGATTCTTATGGGAAATATTCAGATCATATCTCTCTCTCTCTCTCTCTCTCTCTCTTCTCTTAACTCTGACAAGACTCAAAATTTATAAAGAAAGCAAGAATATCTTTCTTTTTGCAAATATCTAAATTTAACAAGCAAAAACAACTTCGTCATAGTTTCATTATTCTATTAATTTATATTTGTACTCTTCTTTATTATCTATTTATTACAATTGTAAAACGTTTGTAAAAAAGTTGTTAAATCATCTCGAGAGTCGGATGTATCAAGGCAGGTCTCGAAATCAGTGAAATCGCTCCGCATCTCGACTTACATCAATGTATTGTCTAGTGGTAGCATGAGATGAATGCATCAAAATTGCAAATCAAATGCAGCAAAATTGTAGAAACCGATGCAATTGTAGAAACCGCACACGCTTGACAAAAGCGGACGTTGCGGCGTGAGAGTGAGAATCATTGATGTTATATATAAAAATATATATATACAATTTATACATATCATCAAACGCAGTAGTATGTGGATTATTCAATCAAAATTTTAATTATTTTTTGACGAGCAATTGAATACCATATTTCAGAAACCTTTAGGACCTTTAGGACTTTCATGATTTTAAGTAATTTCAACTCGTAAAATTCGCTACCGATTCGCGATAAAAAATGTAAGCAACGCGACAATTGTCGCAAATATTACAATTCTAATGTATCTATCGCATTATAATCTAAACTTGGCAAAGTTAAAATGATTTTTATAAATTTAAAAAAATCTTTCTATTATATATAAATATTTATACACATATAGATATAATTCTATAATAAAATTATTTTTCCAAGGACACGAAAATAATCATAAATTATTACACAAAACCACTCAAAATTCTGCATCACGTTCAAGAATCATTAAGGCATACCTGTAAGACAAGATTTTCTCTGAAAAATATTATGTTCTCAAGGTAAGGAAAAAGCACACGTCACCCGCCTAATGCACGATATAAATCTTTGCCGAGTTAATGTTTTGGACGTGCTTTCGGCGATTTAGGGATGACATTCTATTCAGAAAATGATTTCATATAAGAATGGCTCCTATAGTTGACAGCTCTCAGATTTTATTCAATAGATTTTGTCAATGTGTTCAGATAGTTATTCTAAGCAAAAGGATTCATCAATATCTATTTCGAATAATAAAAAAGATTTATATATACTATGTAGATTTTCGATTTCAAATGCATTCACTGGAATAATGGATCACAGCATAGTAGAGAATAATTTAAATAATATCTGTGAATGAGAGGATAACATTCTACTAAGGTCTGTGTAGTAATTATAACGTTAATATGATTTCAATAAATTAAATGATTATTATATGATTATAAATTAGAGAATTTTCATTATTGGGCTTTGTAAAACAAAATGTTCATATTTTGGGAGCAAATCAATCTATGAATTCTTTTGTTTAGAATGACATTCCAAATACTGCAAAACTTGTCCGTCCGACAAAATACTTTGTAAATTTTATCCAAAGTTTACCAGAGAAGAAAATAGGAAGGCACTGAATAGATCTCTTCTAAAACTTTTAATGATATCGTTGTTGTCCAGCAGCTTTATTATTTATTTGTATTGCTTTATATTGTATCTGCACAACATAATATAACGATAATAACCATACTCGTTAAGAATTATAAGCTAGGCTTATTATTTTTAAGAATATTGCTGCAGAGAAACGTAAAATAAGAAAGTCATCTAATTCCAGAATATTCCTTTGAAAAATCGTAAATTCTAAAGTGATCTGAGAGCAGAGTGAAAAAAATTCCACATTTTTTAGATAAAGTCCACATCAGTGCAATGGTACGAGGCGATATTTTCCGGCAAAAAATCGATACAAATTCTTATTAAAAGTAATAAAATAAATAAAATTTTATTATTCTGATTCAATATTCTGGTATGATTATTCTAATCAATGAAATGTTTTCTAATTCAAGCTTTATAAAATAAAACCCTTTATAAAAAAAAATGAATTAGGAATCGATACGTAATAATAAATTAATTCGTTTTTTTGTCACAGATATTGAATGGTAAACCAGATGAGAAACCAGATCTATATGAATTTTTTAATTTGTTGCTATTAAGTATACTTTTCTCATGAAACTAAAAAATAATATAAAATTAATATAAAAATTTAATAATATTTATATGCAAAATTTATGTTTCAAAAATATATTTCATATAATTTTAATGAAAAAAGAGTTTTATCAGATATTTTATTACTATTGATTTGTTTCGTTGTCCTTTAAATTATCTCTCGTTCATAATTAATAATGATTTATTCATTAAAGCAAAAATTTCTTTTTGCGTAAAGTATATAAATATATTTTTTAATATTATATTTTTATAGTTTTTATAATTTTTGCCATTTCCGAATTTTATTTCCATTGAATAAAGTCTGGGATAAAATTCGGAATTACCATAGCTTTTTTTTATCCAATAGATTTTTTCAACCAACCCTATCTCAGGAAAATCTAAAATGATAATATGATTAAAAAAGATACTTATGTAGTTTTCATAATAAAAAAAGTGCTTGTCATTCACAATAGAATGAAGTTTTAATGTGTTAATGTAGACATGTTCTCGGCAATTTAAGGATGGCATTTCAAAATGAGCAAACGGTGCTATCACCAACAACGCACAATCGACGCTTCGTGGGTTGAGTGCGTAACGGTTCGCACTATTCAATTAACATATTTATCGTGCGTTTTCACAGTCGCGTATGTGATGCGCCAATAAAGCGATCGTAGAGTGTTAGCGATTGGTCAGTCGGCTAGTCACGTTAAGAATGGACAAGAGGAAGCAGATGGAGTAGTCACCAGCTCCGTTAATTTCATATTATATCACTTTTGTGTCAAATTTCTATTTGTAAGCGTTACTGCAGAATCAAATAACATGATAAAAAATATAAATTATATTTAATGTAATTATTTATTGATTAGTTAATTGAATTTATTTATTGTTTAGTTAATTAATAATTCTTATAATAAATATCAACGTACGTCAATTAAAAAAATGAAAGAGATTGTAAAAGGAAATCTTGTCTTAAAAATAATTGATTTATATAATCTTAATTATAATATTATTATAATCTTATTCTAATTTTTAAAAATCTTATTACATTACAACCTCATACTTTTAAAACTCATTATATGGGCAACCATAATTTCGTTAACAATTGACGGATTACTAGATTATGTATATATTTTGTAAAAAACATTTAATGCATTTTTCTTGAAATAATGTTTTTACCCAAACAAGACAAAATATCAAAATGATGTTAAAGTGAATCGTTATTGATTGAAAAGTTATTTTTAGTCAATCATCAATCATTTTGGAGATATTTTGATGCCGTGTTATGACTTGTGTTTTATTTAGGTAAATCCTGTCTCACAATCGAAATTTTTATAGTAATTCATGATAAAGACACAGAGATATTATTTTTTATTACAAATGTAAAACAAAAGATATTACAATCCAATAAAAACTGAGTTAACTTCGCGTTATTATTATCTTTAAATTTATGTCTATTAATTTCTATTCTCACATTACACCATAAATTTCTTACTTCGTGATATCGAGTTTCCTATGTTGATTTCACTGTGTAGAGTGTATCTTCTTCGAAAAAAAGAGGAAACCGATCGATAAAGATCGCGGCGATGTAAGGCACGCGCGAAGCAGGTGCTACATTATCCGCCTCGTGTTACGATACGCACGTTACATGTTCATATTCTTGCAGAGAATGCAGGATGCATTACGTGCACGCGCCACGAAAAACAAAGCTCGCAGTAACTACATAGCAGATTTATAACTATAAGAAGAACCACTTTACAATCCATTCGCTTTAGTAATAGTGATTAATTTCTTAATAAAAATCATGAATGTAATTACTAATATTTTGCTAGTGAAATAATTTTTAATTCTGAATCTAATTATCTATAATTATAATTAAAATAATAAAAAAATATATAAAAAATTGCCGTTTAATTTTTAAACAAAAAATTGTTCGCATTTTATAATATCAACAAGCAACTCAATCCAAATTCGATTAAGTCTAATTTTATTGTTACTGAAAGCGAGAGATTGTGAAAGTACTATGTTAAAGGTTTTTGCTACGAATTTTGTTACAATCTGTTATATAACATAATTTTTTAACGCATTAACTGTAAATAAAAGTCTAAATTATAGATATTAGATAGACCGTCCGCGGAAACCGTTGGTCGTGTTATCGAAATAAACGTTGCAAACAGTAACTGTTCGTTATATCCGCCTAATGTAGGTTGCTGCTGGCATCATCGTAATTGTTAAGCCGTAAACCGGGGCAGAACTTGAAGCCGAGGTTTGCTTGATTTGAAAAATACTTCATCCTACTGGCATTTATACATGATCGCCATCAACGTACGCAGCCACACGGATCGCGAATTATCAAGAAATTGATTAGAGACCGACAACCAGCCGTATCTTACAATGTAGAAAAATGGATCACTAACCTACGAATTATTGCAGATAAAATATTACTGGAATTGCGAGAATTAAATCGGAAGTGGTAAAAAATCATGAAGACTAATAGAATTTATAATTAACAGTTATAAAGTTCCGCGCATGTGAAATCATATTCTTTTCTTGTGTTATTATAATTCTCTTCTTACAAGAATCTTTTGGACGTTTGGATAAATCGCATTTGAAGTACAATAGTAAGTAGCACGTGCCTTGAGTAAATGAGTCTATGTAGGACAATAGAATGGAGACAACGTGTCAGAATCGCATGCAAAGGATAAAAGTTATTCCGGTGTAAATATCAGGTCACCACTATTTCACCGTTATCCTTAAAATGAAGCGATTGTCGTACCACATCTATCATTTTACCTCGCTACCGTGACAAATACATTTAATAAATTACCAGTATTACTTTCAAATTTTATTATTTGTGCGTAAAAGCCTATACTTGATGACAATAATTGACAATATGACAAAAGTAATAGCTTGCGATTATAATCCTTTCAAAGTACATCAGGTTGAAACATTTTTAATGCTCAGTCATTGTAATCATATTTGGATCTAAATACTGTGTAAATAGATTACGCAAATTTAGATAATTATTTTTCTAATGCAGAACTCTTAAAATAAAAATTCAGTTATATTAAAACTGAATATATACAATATGTATATATATGTGTGTGTGTGTGTGTGTGTGTGTGTGTGTGTGTGTGTGTGTATGTGTGTGTGTATATTAATAACGTAGGATTACTGACGAAAGAAATCAGTTTTATTTGATAAACACACAAATATAACTACAATTTTTATTAAGAATTTTTTCCGAATTAAGATTTATTAAGATTTATTTCGAATTAATTTTATTAAGATTTTTTTATTTAACTACTGTATTATTTACATACGTTGTATATTTTTTAATTAATAATTTTATGTTACAATTACAAAATATCATATCTCATATTTTAAGATATAAAATTCATTATATTAAATTTAAGTTGTAATCATTATTCATTTATTAATAATCAAAGATTTCTCTTTCTGTGAGTGTGAACGCAAAATATAAGCAGATTCATTACCCGCATCGACTCTATATAAATACTTTTCTTTTTACAACAAAGTTTCGTTTCTCACAGATTTTACTGACTTGCACTCATCGGCTTTTGTTCATATGTAGTTCAACACGTGGTTTTAACGTTCGGGATTTCGCCCACGCCACAAGAAAAGTAGATAATCAGGGCATAAGTAGAAGAGAAAAGGTACGGCGGACTCGCCTTCTTTTTTCTGCTTGCTCGCTGGGTACTACTCCCGTTATTTCACGGAATTGTGGGAAATTGGGTACTGAGCCGAGCTAATTAAACGCACCGACGTTTTGTTTTCAAGGTGAGATACGTGTGAGCCACCTACGTGAGCGAAGCTACGATTAGTTTTATAATACGACGGAAGTGCATGCACTTGTCACGAGAACCAACAATACTGTCGATAATTCTGAGAGTCAAAAGCAGATTATACTGTTTCTAAGTAATATTAGACAGCAACAATGGTTAAAAAGAATAATTGAAACATTTCTAAAATTCTAATTAACCTTTAGAGGATGGTTTCTATTTTTCAAATCTTATAGTTTTTCTTTAAATAGGATTTGTTATAAATCACTATTTTATTGTATTTCTTAAGATATACCACTATTTTAGCATCAGTGATTTTTTTGTTCCGTTACAAATAAATTAAACACTCAGCATTATCATCAATTCTCTTCGATGAAATCTTAACGATAATTAATCATAAATATATTCATTAAATCACCCAAAAATTTATGTATAATATTAATAACTTTTTAAAAGCTTGATACAAAATAAATTACTCATAACATTGCATTAAAGTAAATTAGAATTTTCTAAAAGTGTTTACTTTTAAATTAAACTGCGTTTCTAGATTTGCAGCAGCATCTAAGTTTATCGCTGATGATCTAGTGTGATGACATTAGTAAGTCGGATACAGTTGATAACATCGTTGATGTCACGTTTGTAACATCGTCATGTCTGTTATTGAATTGTAAAATGGATACATCATAGTTTTTAATAAATATATGTGCGAAAATTTATCAGATGTCGGCATGCTTATTGATTTAGATTTTGCAAAGCGAGAATATGTGAATATTAAATGATGAATACTGTCAACGTTGAACGATCGAGTTTAACGAAACAATGAGTAATAATGAAACCTGCTCGCGTCTTAGTTGATACTTGACACCGATCGGTTTAACGATAACGTTACAGCATTGATCTTTTATATAGTTTCAACAGGAAATGGCACGTACTCAAGAGGACAATAACTGGATATGACTCAACGGCAATTGGAAGAAGGCAGCTGGTCGAGAACGTGCGGTTATAGGAAATGTCTGAAGAGTGTGTGGAAAAAAAGGTTTGACGCGTACGGCGACACGTGGGAATTGCAAGTAACCGCCACTTTACTGCGACACAATCTCGGTCATTAACCTACGGAAGTAGCTCGTACGTGTTACAGTAAAATGTAAATAAAGAAACGACAGTCCTCATTTTCTTCACGTATTTAATTTCTTTTCTATCAATTGCTCGCTATAAGATAATCGCAGGAATTTTGCATGAAAAAAAAAACTTATAGGTAAATTAAGGCTGCAGCATAGACTTTTACATAACGTATAAACGCATAATGCATAAGAGAATCAATCAATCAAAATTCCTCTTTTCCGTGAAGAGGAAGGAAAGGAAGGATTCTAATTGATTGATTCTCTTATGCACGCGTTGTACAAAAATCGCTGTGCTGTAGCTTTAATAATATTATAAAAGTATAAACATATATTTCTTAGATCTAATGAATCTGTTGTATCAAATTACCAAATCAATCATTAAAGAATTATAAAAATTATCATTATCAGACTAGCTATAAATTAAAATTGATAAAAAAGTATATCTGACAGAATTTATTGTTAAATTATAGAGGTCAAAATAAAAATATCTGTTCTCTGAATACGACCTGTGAAATTTAATATATTCAATGCTATTATAAAAATTCTGCATTTTAAAGTAACGTGCTACGAGTTTATAAATAGCTAAACGACTTTCTTCACGACAGCGTCCTGCGTCCGAGCGGTAGTAGGACTACGAATCTTCGCAAATTTCTCACGCGTTATTGCCGCGGTAAAACCGCTTCGCTTGGCCACTTTCCACACCGTGGAAAAACCAGCGAGGATCGTGGAAAGTCGATTACCTGCGTGCACGATGGAGATGAGAACGCGTGCTGCGTGAGTACGCCACGTCTCATTTACGAGATGTGCGTTTATACCTGCAACTACGAGCACGTGCCTCTCCAGAACGAGCGTAGCGGTGTCTTGCAGCTAACACGACGTTGAAGAAGTATTTCGCTTAACCGGACGGGAAATAGAAATTGAATCTACGAACGGACTATCTCGTAAGATAATCATCGCAACATGATCGGTATTAAGTTAAGAGAATTTCTACGGAATCAAATTATTTATAAAATCATTTTTAATCGCTAATTATCATTAATTAAATCGGAGACACTTTACTGGTTACCGATCACGTTATCATTTAAATAATCATTAATCGTAAATCTAGTTTGTCGTTACGGACGCTAACTCTAAGTGAAATTTTAGATCAGATAAAGAAGAATTGGTGTGTATCCTTTCACGAATACACGTAGTCGCGCACGCATTACATACATCATGCGCTAATTAGCGAGCAAACTTCACTTATTTTCAGATACTTCTCGTCTACCAATTGTGTATGTAAACGAGTGTATGTAAACTTCGGTAATCTATTGTTAAGTTCAATAACGCCGCGAGCGTGGGATGATCTTGACCTCGAATTGAATTGCACATGTGATATCTCTATCAGTTATAATAGAAAAAATTATACTTATTACATTAAATCTCTGAGAAATGCATTCACTTATTTAACATTCAATTTGCAAATATTAGGAATATTTTTTTCTACCGTTGATGTAAATAAAATTGTTATTTTAAGAAGTAGGCAAAATTTTTTTATTTTATAAAATCCTGTTTCGTCTATTTTACTGTTTCGTCTATTTTACGAAAAGCTTTTGTATACTATTAAATTCATAACGTTAAATTATACCTAGTTTATTTTAAATTATTTCTATAAATCGCTATTGCTCCTACTCAGTACCAAGGTTGGGAAAGTTGCTTTATAAGTTAATTTTTAGGTTGTCTTATTTGTCATAGAAATTGAGTATAAAAAGTAATACAAAATTGGAACAAATGATAAAATATAATATAGAAAATAAAATACGAACTGTACTCAATTTCTATAATAAAAAGTAACTTATAACTTGTAAAATAAAATGTAAATTTTTCAATTCTGCACAAAAGTCGTTGAATTAATTAAAACGATGAAATTAAACAATTCAACTCAAGAAAATATATTAAAACCATAAATTTAATTTATTATGTATTAAGTGCATATGTTAATAGGAATGTTAATTTTGTTTACTTTAAAATTAATCGCAGAAATGAATTAATTTATAATATGATAACACATAAAAGTTAAAAATAACAAAATGTTATTTAACTCAAGGGATTAAGTTACCATTGCTTTTTTAATATCTGTATTCTGTGTATCAACGTTACAATTCGCATGAATTAACTCAAATAGAATTTTAATGTTGACATGAATATTTACATTATTTACAAGATCGTATAATTAATCTATAATGAACGTTATAGATTACTCTATAACGTCGTACTGTATACGCGTGCTTGATTAGTGATTGTTTCATCGCCGGTTCCGCAAAATAAAATGTTTCAATGGAACGTAAAGTAGAGAATGTCGTTACGAACTGTAAGCATTGTCTCATAATCAGTCGACTCATTAAATATCTTGGCGTTTAGAAAGCGACAAGTGAACGGGGTGCAGGGGTAATGATTATTATAATTTCCTCAGTGCGTTAATGAGCCATTATATTTTCCACGGGAGATTAATCCATCTTTGCACGAAATGCTTATCCTATATTAAGGATTTCTAAAAAGATATCCAATTACATTTTATGAAAAATTCATAACGAAGCGTTACACAAAAGTGCGATTAAGGCAATCATGAAAGTGACCGATTTTATATCGCGTTTTATTTTATGCAATACAAATATCTATAATATATAAGTTTTTTGTTTATCTGTATATAGAATAAAGTAGGGCTGTTCCGTCAGTTTTAATTTAATTAAATTAAAACTGACGGAACAGCCCTACTTTATTCTATATACAGATAAACAAAAAACTTATATATTATAGATATTTGTATTGCATAAAATAAAACGCGATATAAAATCGGTCACTTTCATGATTGCCTTAATCGCACTTTTGTGTAACGCTTCGTTATGCAT
>NW_011627283.1:710958-726298 GCF_000204515.1 Acromyrmex echinatior
TCGGGCGTGCTGATCAACACAACCATGAAATTTAATAGTCTACATGTGTTTTATAGAAGTGTTTCACGACGGGATTCGTTCCTGCTCCAGCGCTTATCATTATAAGAACTTTGAAAAATTGCAGAAAGATTCCTCATATATTTACTATGCACGCTCGTATTATATAAAATAATTATTTTTATTTAATATAATACGAGCGTGCATAGTAAATATATGAGGAATCTTTCTGCAATTTTTCAAAGTTCTTATTTGAAGATATTTTTTACCGGGTTCTTGCAATGACGCATAGTTTGCCTACCGCATACTGTGCCACTCGATCAAGAAGAGAGGTCACGATCGATTATTCAATTAGAAATTAAATGTACAAGCATGTGACCAAGCATCGTCTATGCGCGCGTATCGCCGCCATATGCGGTCGCATGCGTTGTATTCATGCCGACTGCTTTACGGCGCACTGCACAGAGGTGCAGCCACACGAGATTCTCGATTATCCTAGCTCTTGTTTATTCTACTTTGCAGTAGAGCGGATACTTTACCCAAAAGCGAAGAGCAAAACGTTGGCCTCATATTCAATGCAGAAAACATAACGCGCGTGAAAAAGTATTCAGACTTTCAGAACGTTTCTGCGACACATTTAGCACCACGCATTGAAGTCTCCCTGAAGATCAAGACAAATGTTTAGTAGAACAGATTCTCGTTACGAGTTATGAATTATATTTCTTGTACAAGAACTTGTGATATTTATTTTTGTATAAAAATCTAAATATAATTATATTAAAAAATAGGAATTATTTTATTACTATATATTTAAAAAAGAGATATATAATAAAAGATTATTATTACATTTATATACAATCTTATTCAATACTTAAGAGATATTAAATATAGTTTGCAAATATTTTGCTGAATTATTCAATACTACACCTTGACCGATGCGATTGATACACACTGCAATGTGGATCGTATCGGATTAACCGTGTGATTCTCGACTGATTCGAGCTACTTTGTGCCGGTCACGGAACTGAGTGTGTAGCATTATCTCCGCGGTCATCTTTACGAAGCACGATCGTACGAAGTATTGGATTGAAAAGTAGCGAGGTCAGATTTGGTAGAAGTTGGAAATTCGGCGCGACGAAAGCTAGCGGTGTGTCGCTTCACGAGTTACTTCGAATCGAGTCACTTGTTAGTAACGCCGGCTTCCTGACCTACATACCGCGACCGCCATATAACAAACGTAACACTTTGTAGCGGCGTGTGCACTCACGGACGGATACACGCGTGCACCGGACACGATTGTGTCGTGTATATGCACATGTATATATTACACGTGTACACACATACAGCACACATTTTGTGCTCCATCGTCATATAAAATCGAGTTTTCATTCCCAATTCTTTCAGATTTAAACTCTAAACTATTTTTAAATCCATTTTTAAATCAACTAAATATACAGGTTGTCTCAGTAATTCTGTTATACAACAATATCTCTTACCATTAATGATATGCAAAAATGCTTGAGGAATGAATTGTTAGTTTGAAGGGACACATATTATGGTGGAAATCATTTTTTTTCTCAAGGTTATATATTTTAAAAAATTTCAAGATTATCGATATTTTTTTAAATAGGATTACATATTTCTATCATTATAGCTAAGATCGAGATCAATTTAATCATCTATAATACAATCTTTACGTAACTTTGAGTACGAAAAAATTCAGAAATTTTGGGGAATGGATGCAAATAATAAAATAAGATGTTCAAAATTATTTCCATTGACTTTTAAACATTTGTTAATTCGATAATGGGTGAGTATTTAGGGTATCACAGTAACACGAGAGCTTGTTGAATTCTTTCTTTCATTTCATCACTTGTCGAAAAAACTTTCTCTTTGATAAAGTCCCATAAATCATCATAATTAGAAGATATTCTCCTTTTCTTACTAGTACTTCTCTTTCTAGTTATGTGATTTCAACAACGGTGCACCGCCACATTACATTCCTTCTTCTCGCAATGCATAATATTTTCTATCCAAATAAATGGATAGGAAGAAGAAGTGACTTCTTGGTCGCTACATTCTTCTGATCATTAATTTTCTAGATTTCTTTCTATGAAGTTATATCAAAGAAAAAATTTTTTCATTGAAATCTACAACATGTAACAAAATGAAAAAAAGAATCTGACAAGTTTGTGCTGTAACACCTCAAATATTCGCAAATATGCGATGCATATTTTGCATCGATGCTCTTTTCAGAATCGAATTAACAAATGTTTATAAATCAATGGAAATAATTTTAAACACCTACTTTAATAAATAAATTTTCCTTTACAAATCTTTCTATTATATTTATTTCATTATTCGCATCCATTCTCCAAAATTTTTCATACTCAAGATCACGTGAAGGTCATTGTATTATAGATTATGGATTCATCTCAACCTTAATTATAATAGCTTATAACGCTATAATAATAAAAATACGTAGTTCTATTTAGAAAAATATAATCGATAATATTGAAAAATCTCTAAAAATATAACTTTAAGTATCTTCGGTATCCACAAAGAGTCAGCGTGGCCCTCCCTCCCCCCCCCCCCCCCAATTTCTATACTCGTTTTTTTCCGATCCCTTTTCACTTATTGCAAAATATTTTTTGTGCTATGACATTTTAGATTTTCAAAGATTCTTTTTTGCAATCTTCAAACGATAGATTAAAAAAAAATTAGTTAAAATCGATGCACTACAATCTGAGATACAAACAAAAAAAAACGCTGGGTTATAAATACTCGGATGTGAATAGATGAAGACTTTTTTGAGATGTGGATATTGAGGATTAAGAAAAAATGATTTCCATAATATGTGAATCTTCGAACCAAACAATTTATTCCTTATTTCCGCGTATCATTCACTAAAATATTGGCTTGTATTAGAGTTACTGAGACATTCTGTATATAAATACCGTATGTCCACTTAAAAGACATTTACAATCCACATTATGGAGAGAGTAATTATTAAATATTTAAAAATAAAATAATACACTGAAAAAAATATTAAATTTTAATAAATATTTGAATAGTTCTAAATAAATATTTACTGAATATAAACTGAATATATTTATTTTATACAAAAATCATTAATTTGATTTAACTATCATTTTTTATTGAGTAATTATTTATTTAATGTAAGAAAATATTTACTTAGTACTATTACAAGAAATATGTAATAAGATTTAATAAATCTTTTTCAGTGTAGTTCTAAAAAGTTAAATGTCGTCACACATGTGACCTGATTTCAATACGCGACCTTGCCACAATTAAACATTCATTAGATTATAATGAATAATCATCAGAAAAAAAATAATTAGATTACTATTTTTATTGCATAGCTTATTCACTTGAGTTAAAGATGTGTTTTTATCATATTCTTTCTGTATATGTGTGAAAAATTAAATTAGCAAATTAACTGATGATAAAAAAGCACACAATTCCATGTACGAGTTACTCGGAGTAATTAGCCACTACGAATTTGCACAAAATGAGTATTACGCGTAAATTATCTTACGGTGCTTTTCCACAATTTTATGCGAAGAATTTCCTTTCGTCAGTTCACGCATTTCATATGTAGAATACATTGATTTCTTGGAAACAGTTACGGTATTGTTCGTGAAACAATTATTGTACTTTCTTCAACAAGATGTGTAAGGAGAGAAAATTAAGTAATTTGTATATTTTGTCTTATATAGTTAGCGTTGTTATATGTAAAGAGAAAGGAAGCGAGATAACTACATTATATTGCCACTGCCATTTTTAGTCACTTCCTCGCAAAATATTCATTAGAAGCATGGAACTTTCCTTATTATAAGCTTCCTTATTATGAATCGCCACGGTCCTTATCGTTCGATATTTCATTTTAGATCGCGGAACAAACCAAGATACAACTTTATCACCTTAATTTTCTAGCGGAACGATCGCCATGTAAGGAATTTCCTGCCGCGTGATCTAAACTCGTCTTAATTGCAAAGAAAGAACTATTTAAACTTTTCTCTCTTACCTTTCATCTCGACCGCCAAGCCTCGCAATGATGACTGAATCCATGAGTCTCTACTACGTTATCATCTTTATGCGCGTTATTAAACTTTCGAAGATTTTCATTGGATAATTATCAGACGACCCGAGCGCGTATAAAAGAGAGTTCGTTGACCGGCGTGTCCTAATCTTGAGATAAGTAGAACCGTTCAAGGAACACGCCAAGTCAAGAGAAAGTTAAAGTGTACTTTGACATCAAAATGATTTTTAGCTACAAAATTTAATTGTTTATTAACTTAAGAATTAAAAATAAAATCATTTTTAATGACTTTTGTGTGTTCCTTGGGCGAATATAAGCTTCTTCGTTAGTTAGATTAATAGAAAAACCAGTAATATATATGTCACGTCTTTATTTCGTAAAAGGACCGAGCAGACAGCATCTTTTCAATTTCAAATAATAAATATATTATTTTTGTAAAAATTATCTCAACAGATTGAGATAATTTTTTATGTTGTAAAGAACTGATTTTTTTGTCATAAATAGAATTTTTTTTAGAGAAAAAGATAATAGCCAGAAGGATTGAGGTTTAAGGAGAATAAGGTATATAAGTTTATTTACGTTGTTTAAAATCTTCAAAAATTTTTTTACTCAAAACGAGATAAATATACATTCGATCGTTGAAAAGAGAGAAAGCGAAGATGCTGAAAAAAAATGTAAAAAATGCAAGTAACACCAACAGACTTTATATCAATCAAATATCAGTAACTTGTCTACGGACGACTAAAGAGCGCACATCTCGAATGAGTTCTAGCGTTTATCTGGGATGTTTTATCCCTTTTTATTCTCTGGATCTCATTCCTTCTGACTATACTACTTGTTTCTTCCCATAAGAAATTCTCTTCGTGATAAAAAAAATCAGTTCTTTAAATGACACAAAAAATCATCTCTATCAATACGAATAAATTAAAGAAACTTTGAGAAAATGATATAAGGTTTCCAGAGAGATGGAGAAAGGTAATAAAAAAACAAAATAGAATGGCTCGTATATATTTTAACAAACTGTGTCATTTATAAAGTAAGAAATAGAATTTTTGGGATAACTTAACAGATTCCACGACTATCTTTCATGTCTATTTTAAATTGAGAAAGTTCCTCTCCCAATTGAATACTAAACTACATTCCATTATAAGAGATTTGTATCCAAAGTACTGAATCTGAGGAAGATTCGATCTTTCCATGAAACTAACGGACATGTACGGATATGACGGATTTACTATTGCAAAACTTCTGCAGGTGGTGCACTTTTTTTCCCAGACTACATGTGCACGCTGTTAGTATACTTAAATTGTTCTTCGTGCGTGTGTGGTGTTTTCCCGCAACTTGCCTACTATGCGCTATATCATCACTACCGCGCCTCGTACGACCCCGATCTAACTTGTAGGAAATTCATTAAGAAAGCTGATGCCTATGGAAAGTCAAAGCAGCGAAGAGATGGAAGACGGCGATATAGTTGTGATTATATTGTTGTCCGTTCGCATGCGCAACACGCATAAATTTTCTCACGCGGCCGTGCGTTTTTTACTGCCATTGTGCATCTTATACTCTTGTGTAACTCTAATCGATTGATCAAGCAACAAGTTAATTCAATAGCGACCAATTAATTCAATGGGCCAAAAGGAAGGGCATGATTTTCCGTTAAGAAAACTTCCGGTAAATTTGCAATTGCATTGTATTATAAATTACAGCTTTATAAAAACAAAGATATTTTATGTCCTGATTGCACAATAAATAATTTGCTGTAGCAAGCATTGAATTTTTTAAATAAAAAAATCATCGAATGTTTTATTCGTATTAAACATTGTATACTATTGCATGAATCATCTTAATAACAAAATGAATTTAATTTTTCACAAAATTTTATTAGAATGTTATTTATACAATTAGTGTAGTTATCATTTTTCCTTATAATCTTTCCTTGCCACGAAAATTATATTAACGTATTTATTACAAAAATGTTTTTTAATAATTATATAACTACTCTTTTATGATTATAATTATTCTCATTTCGCACAATAAATAAAATTTGTTTTTTTTTCTCGTCAAAATATTTCTATTTCTTACAAAATCTTCTTTGCTGACTTCATTTGACAGTTATTTGCCTTTGTTACATTGCGTTTTGTGAAATTTTCATGGCTATTAAATAGTGATATCTAACTTGCAATGAATATGCACAGATCAGTGCGCATCGCATCGCAATAATGCATTAAAATGAAGGCATTGTAATGCACGTAGTGTTGCTCGATCTCTATTTCATCTAATAATAGTGCCCTTTATTTCGCTTTCACTATGCCCGAACGACAAAATGATGAAATCGTGTGCGTGTAAACGCATGGCGGGAAATTTTTTGCAACTGGTTCGCTGTGAAATATAGAAATTTCTACGAAGATATGGATAACAATCTGCGCAAAGTAATCTTCAAATGTATAATTAGGATATTAAACATTAGACGCATGAGATGTTAAATATATTAGATATATAAAAGGATTAACGAATATGTATAAAAAGTTCTAACAAGTGTTTCTACTTTCTTTTACAAATTTTACAAGTATCTGTTAAAGAAGATTTATTGTAGGATAATGCTGCATTTTTACAATTGCGATGTGCGCATGGCACTTAAGTATTTACGCTAACATGACATGCTTCAAATAATATGTTTGATTTCAAGATGAAAAGATTGATCTTCTCCTATTGTATACTTTTTCTACTAATTAGAGTATAAAGTGTATCTTCTGTTAACTGTTAAAAATGCTCATTAACCTCGTCACTGTTGCAACTATTGTCTTGATCCCATCAAGTCATAAATAAATAAATTTTTATTATACTTGACGTTGAAAAGTTTCAAATCGAACGGTTTTTCTTTTCTTAATTGGATGCTCTTACTGGAATTATCTCGATTAAACCCTTCTTAGTTCAATTTTTGCCAAAAAAATCTACAATATCATCGAAGAGGAAGATCATTCAAGCAGACTACAGTATTTATTGTCACAAATTCTTGATCAATTTAGAAAATAGTCGATTCCCAAAAGATTCGATATATATATTTTTCGAGATAAAAATATTTGCATACATAAGCAAATTTGAATGTCTGTGAACTTTCATCCGCAAAAAGAAATTTGCTTTACTTCAGTTGACATTAATTAATTAAAATGTTTTTATAAATGATTTTAAACGAAACAACCGTAGTGCAATAACCATTTTAATTTAAAACTGCATACGTATAGATTATACTGTGGGTGTGTCATAATTATACCCTTCGTATATGACCCAATTGTTTCAAGAATAAAAATATTGTAAGCTGAATTATCGAAATTTTTTCACGTCCGGTCTCCATAAATTTGAGACCTAAATAAGTCCAGAAGTAGCAAAAGTTGATTATATCTCTTGTAAAATAAATGACTTACGTCAATATCGATTTCTAAAAAACATTATTGCTGCATCTGGATTTTATATGGTTACTTGATGCACGAAGTGATACATTAAGACTAGATAACGTTGGCGCATTTAAAGTATACAAAAAGTCTTTGACGCTTTCATAATTCTACGAATCCAGTCGGACGCAACAGAACTACAAGAATCGTCGCTTTCTCTTCTGGATTTATCCTCATTGACGCACGCCTCCACGCCTCCACCGGCACGCTTTCAAAGACTTTTGAAAATCAAGCTAATGCTACTCTGCGACGTTTTCCAAATATTTTGTTCTGTTCATTACAAAAAAAAAAGGAAACTGACAAAATTGATCGACGTCATAACACACTAACAAGGAGAGGCTACGCTCTGCTCTTCATCAATTTTGATCAAAATCAGTGAAGAGAAGAGCATAGCCTCTCCTTGTAAGTCTTAAATATGTATAATTAAAGTTTACGGAAGTATCATCCGAATTGCGGTTTGCTTGAACATACAATGTCAAGTATAACTATGAGTACAGCGCAATGACGCAAAACGGTGTTTTTACGCGATGAGAAGACTTCAGGATATTAACGTAGCATAGACTGTAGCATGCAGGTAACAGATGCAAAACCGTTACCGTGCTCGGTTTCGATTCCCCGGCAGATAATGCGTATAGTTTGCCCGTACTGTTGTTGAACTTCATCTGAGACAGTATTTTTTCATAGAGAACAAACGGATAACTGTACGCGAGAGGAGTCTCTCTTCTTTTTAACACATAAGTGTAGAAGCCAAATTACCACCTTCATGAATAGACTTTGTATTATATATAAAACTCTCTTTCATGTGTAATATACAGCTAATAAAGGAATGTTCAAGCAATCAAAACTAATTATTTCAAGCTAATCCTTAACATGAACAAGCGTCAAATTGAAAGACTAATTTTTTTATATGTATAAAAATATTTTTTTTATATGTATATTTTTTATGTATGTATTCATATTTTATCAAAGTGTTGGTCGTTTTTTGATAGCTTCTATTGTTAGAAGAAATTAATGGGATTATTGAGCTGAATGGAGCAACATTTTCTTTTGGAATATTAAATCCTACGCAAAAAATTTCAAATTCTTTTAATGCTACATTTTACTAAAAAGAATTAGCATTATAATTTAAGATTAAAATGTAAAAATATTTGTATGATCTTTGTTAGTATAATTGATTGAACTATGTTTCTCATCAAGAAAAAAAATCTGTATATTCTAAATATACTTTGTTTATTTGTTTGAGAAGAATAACATAATGAGCCAATATATAATGAGTATATATACAGAAGAAAACTTAAGAGTTTGTCAATATTGAAAGTGTCAGTTCGAACACGTAAAAAATCGTGTTAATATCGTAAGCAATCGTGCAATTAAAATTTTCTGTTTCCACTGTACGAGTATTGAATAGAACTATAATTACATAGATGAAAGCAAATTAGTCACTCAAAATCGGATAACTCGTATCTCATATCTCAAGTTGAGTCAGTTGAAATAATAAAGTGAAACTCGATAAAGTCAATAACCGAAAGATTCTCAAGAATCTACATATGTCATCGCATCACAATGTTGAGTAATAGAAGAAGTGTTGAGAAGCACATGCAAAAATTTGTATGAAAGATGTCAAATGAGTCACAGTACATCATTGACGCGACACGTATCGCTTTCTCCGTTCCGACAATCGTCAAAGTCCGGATGGATATCGCGTCATCGCCGAGATCTTCGTCGCCGATTTCCTTCGACCTCGTTTCGTGAGCGGTCTTCTCACGAAAAGAGACGCGATTTTCACGCTTCGTTGGAAATTCCGCGCGATGGGAATAGAGTCAAGATCTAGTCAGCATCAAAGAGAAGTGCCATCGATGCGCAGGTAGTGAAGAATTTCACTGCCCTTCCACGATATCTACATACCAAAGTAGATTCCGAAGGGAAGGTGCAATAACCAGAGTCGATCAACCTGTAACCTACGCTATAACGCAGTTTCTTTTTTTTGAGCCACGAGATCTTAAAATAGGACATTAATTTATAGCAAGTTTGCTTCATAAAAGATATAATATTTTCTGATAATTTAATCTTTCAGTGGATGCATTACCGTTATTTAATATTACATTGATATTGATTATAGCTTTCTCGTCTATATTATATTACAAGTCAAGAAAAAAATTCAGAAATTATAAACTGTCAGGAAATATTAAAAAAAATGAAAAAATTGAAAAATGAAAAAATGAAAAAATCACGAGACAGTATTGAAACAAGAAATAATTGTATTAATTACCTATACCACTTTTATACATAATAAAACAATTTTATAATTTTATAGAAATAGTTGAAGACTCAAATTATGTATAAATAAAAGGATTTGTAAGAAAGCCATAAAAAAAATTTTTAAATTTTATTTTAAGAAACCGTGCAGAAATAAAACTGATTTAAAAAAAGATAACAGAAATGTTACTAAATTCATTAACTTATTGCTTTTTTTATTTCGATCTAATTTTATTTGAATTTGGAATATCTGTAGATGTGGAACAAAATATCAGCTAATAATCGTAAACAAATATTGTTTAATAAATTATTATGCAAGTACCGATAGACTTCATCATTGAACAAGTTCATTATACATATATAGCGCAATCAAGGAAGAATTATTTTATAATACCCTATAAACTGTAATTTTCTATTATCATAGATGTCGTCCAATTAATTTGGACAGCGGCATTATAGTGCTAGGCAGGCATTACTGGTCACTGACTTTGAAATCGGCGCCTAGCGAAGAGGAACACATTCGAGGCGACGGCGATGCAGCAAGTAGTTTCATCGTGTTAAATTAACCGAGCGCCGATCAAATCGATCGAAACGAGATAATGTTCAAAGAATGTAGCGCACTGTGAAAGTTCTGCCCCTCGGAAAGGGTCCGACGAGGAGGAACGTCATCCCCGAGATTACCATTAGATACGTGATCATCGTGCTCACAATTAGTCGCAGGTGATTGCGTACCGGACGAAAAGACGCAAGATACGACTACATCTTCGCGATGTTACCAAATCAGTATAATCGACAATCACCGCAGAATTATCCTATTTAGTGCTCACTCGAGTCGGCTCCTATCTAGAGTGATCGACAGAAACAAAATGAGCTTTTGTAATAATACCGTATACAAAATCGTTAATATTCTGTATTCTGAAATAATAAAAGTCCACAATTTAATTGTTGAGAGTGATTAAGAATTATTTTTCTTGGCAAATTGGATTTTCTTGCATCAATCTCATGTCCTATATCTAAATCATTCACTCTCAATCGGATGACATCAAATACAAAATAATAGTTGTAGAAAATAATTTTGCGATATAGTATTAATATAGTGATAAATATAATAAATATAATAATATCAGAGATGCAAACTGTGAACGTAGCTCATTTTATTTCAGAATCAATAAATGAATAGATCAGTAATAATAAATTACCTAACTGAAAATGTTTGATCGATCAATCTGTATTATAATTTTCTCTTTGGATCTTTAGATTGCGAGATATATTTGGCACATATACATCATTAATTGGTTTTTTAATTATTAAAACATTGCTTGCAATAACAGATTTTTTCATGGAAAATATATATAGTAATATAACAGAAAAAATTATATCTATTATAAAAATGAAGTATTTTTGAATAAAAATAATTTTTACTTGACTTGATATTGCTCTTTCCATAATATTTAATGCAAAAACTTTAAAAAGATGATATTAACATTGTGATCAAACTTCATTTTATCAGGATTGTAATTAAAGTTTAGTAACATTAAATATTAGTTATTAATAAGTTTTAATTATGATTTCTGCTAAAATAAAGTCTAAATTTGTATAATCATTTAAAAATAAAATTTAATTATAAACTAAAAATTTCTTTGAAGCTAAATATTACAAACCCACTAGTTCAAATATATTCGTATTATTTTCTTTATATTGCATAATATGTGTATTTATACATTTTCAAGACAAAATTCTTTGTAAAATTATGCATCGTTTATTGATCGATAATATGAATCCATTATTTATAAGTAGCTTCCTAATTTCTAGTTGTTCATTTTGAATAGGACATACTTTCATTACGTCGCTATTTCAAGGGCAAATCTTTGTTGTAAATATTTTCGTAAATCGCAAATCTAATTCTTAATTTGTATCTAATAAGAATCGCATTAAGAATCGTGGCGTTACTTCAAGATAATTTCGCATATGTCCACTTTATACCTAAAGCCAGAATCAGACTTAGCCCGGAATCAAACTACGCATCGAAGAATGAGATTGAAGATTGAAAGATTGATGTTTGACCAATCAGAACAAAAGGAGCCAAAATTTCTTTGTTCTTATTGATGAAATTTCAATCTTCAATTTTCAATCTCAATCTTCAATGCATAGTCTGACTCCAATCTTAGGCTTTTCTCTGATGAGAAAGACAAAGTTCTCTGAGGGGATTATATCCACGAAACCTTGAGAAATCGAGACTTCATTATAAAACACACAATTATACGTTAAGTGTCTGGAGAATGACTAGATAATAAGAAATAACGAGATCGCAATCGAATCTCATCTGTTTCCCACGCTCGTCTCGGTATTGTCAGGCATTAGCAAAACGTCGTACCTACTTTTCTTTCTTTGAAATGAATTCCCAGCTGCCCGCAGGAAATCGAACTGCCGGAACGAACAATTTCTATTTCTATCGATTAATGCGATTCGCGCTTATCGACGACGTTTCTCTCAGAATTGTTATCGCCAATATATTTCCGCTTTTGCTTTCACCGTTCTCGTGACGTTCTCACAGGAAAGTCGTGGAGAGACAATATAGGGCTCAGCAGAATCCGTCATTTCCGTTACTAATTCTATTCGAGAAGACAATTCTACATTATCAATGAAATATGAGCCATTTGATCTGCGTTCCGCATACAAAACATTTTACTTTGTTTGCTTTGAATATAGATCGAAAGATTTCTCCGAGAATATTGTGTCTGCAAAAGGAAATTATAGGATGATCCCACGCTATTGAGATTGAGAGATAATAGTGATTTAAATATTACGAGTGCTTTACAAAGATTCATGTAGTCGACGTTTAATTCGGCATTCAGGAAATGCCGATTCTGTTTCTCAACGCTGAATATCTAAACGTATTGCATGAATGATGTTTGAATGCTATGTTATTATCTATCTATTTAGCTCTCAAGCAAAATCCTTGAGAAGCAAATAGTATGATTAAAAATTTATGAAGAATATTTTCTTGAGAAGTTATATTTCGTAAACTGTAGTGTCTTGAAATACTCTAAAAAAAAATTTTAATTATTTTTTTAGATATTACTATAAGCATTTTGTGTATAAAAATATAAATAATATATATAATAAATATGTATAAAATGTATACAATAAATATTTTATAATAGTATGATTATAAAATATTTTCATAAATGTATCTTAATCAAATCTCGCATAGAAATAAATTGTCGCATGAAATTATATATGTATTATAATCTAATTTAAATTAATCGTAAGAAATGTGTTTTTACATTCTTTATCTTACGTTGCGCTTTATTTTTTAAAATTGTACTTTTCTACTGAAGATATTTTATGAATAATATCTAGGTTTTTAAAAAAATCATAACATTTTACACATATTATTAAAAATTATATTTCATACTTATTTTTAATTATTGGCGGGTATTCATAATAGTCTGCTCTTATTTCAAGACCGTCTAAGCTAAGTAATGTTTTAAGACGTTAATATTAGCGATTTAAGACATTACTTAGACGATCTTGAAATAAGAGCGGACTATAAATACTATAAATACTATAAATACTAAATTATTTCATTTATTATTTTTATACGTAAAAAAAGGAACAATTTATAATCAGGTTCTTGATTAGAAACAAAATTCGGAACGCGTTGTAAAGTGTGATGAAAAATTAAAATTTGAGATCGTCTCTTCTAACTTACAACGATTTGTCACTAATTGTAAACTGTATTCTGAAAAATATCACATAAAAATATATAAAAATACTATAGTATAATAAGTTACGTTATTATAAATTTCCTTAATATAGTATTATATATATATATATATATATTAATTAATATAGTATTTTTTCATTATGTGATACTTTTCAAGATTAAAACTCAGATAATAAATAGCCTGTTATTTGTACATTCGCGACCTAAATACAAAAATATTTTTATATCTGATCGAATTAATTACATCCTACGTATGATTTCTCGAAGCGTTTTTTCTTCAAAGAAAAAAACAAGTGAGTTCGACTTACTTTATATTAAATGCGCAGTGTAAACTTCTTTTTGTTCTTATTCTTTGTAGATTAGACTTATCTAGCATATCTTACTTCCGCCTTTCTTCGAATATTCATGAAACTGGTCTGTTTCTCATCGAACGCACATTTACTGTGATGCTGCTTTGACGTCACAATAACGACATCTCTCGTCAACTTCACGAGACTCATGCAATTGCGACATCAGTGTACGATCGGTCAGTCCATTATAAAATTACAACATGATATCACATACACATGTATCATTATTTATCAACTTTATTATTATAGGCTACTTTCCTTTTAGAGAACATCCTCGACACAAACGTTCTATTCTTCTTGGATATCAGTGAATAACAAAAATAGAACTTGTGTGGCCTAAATTATATCGCCTAAAAGAAAAGCAGCCATAATTTTGATATAACCTTTATTGTTGATATAATTAATATAAAGACACGAGTCAAATTTTTCATGAGATTATTTTTCGTATTTCCCAAAATAATCTACGACTTCCCACGAGGAATTTTGGTTACCGCGCATGCACGCAACTTATTCCTCCACTACCTGGAGGCCTGGGATGTGTTTAGATTTCCACCAGAGTGCCATCTAGAGGTGTCATTTTATCCTTATTGCTCACCAAATATTAAACAAGGATAATATGATACTTGAGGAATAATCTGGTGGGAATCTGAATGCGTCCTGGAACTAACGGAACCTAGATTATCTAGAATGTCTTACTAACTCTAACATTAGTCAACATTCACCGATGACCAAAGTACATACATCGCGCGTGCGTACGGAACTTTAGCGCTGCCATCCTGTTTTGTTGCGTGCGTTCAGTTGGTCTCAGTCAGTTCAAGTGCTCCAAGCGTAGCGGGAAGCCACTAGAATTCACGACTCCAAGTTAATCAATCTATGCCAGTCCTAAGAGTATGATCAGTCCTACTCCTGGTTCCTGGTCAGTCCACACTGCAGCAATCTGCGTAGTGTTCTGATTCATCTATACGTATTTTTATCGGGTGCGGTGCATGAAAACGACAATTCAACCCAAGCGCGTAACAGAAAGTGCGTTTCGTCAAATTCGACCTGGTGCGACGGTTCCGTAGCGTCGGACTCATCGCAGGCAAAGAATTTCGTGGTAGCCCAGCTGCAACATCCCATTGTCGTTTATCACGAGCGTAAACCTAGGAACAGCACGCGTATATACGCTCCGCCAGTGAGTATTACGCAGTTAAGTCATATCAATGTTCGCATAACAGACTATTCTATTATTAGGGATTGTAAGGAGAAAGAGAGGAACGGGGAAATAGAGAGAGAGAGAGAGAGAGAGAGAGAGAGAGAGAGAGAGAGAGAACGAGAGAACGAGAGAACGTGGCTTACATTTCGGCTTGGAGGCGCGACCGCACGCCTTTGCGCTCCAACCAATCGCTTGCGAGCTTTAGCTTCTCCGTTTATAGCACAGATGTTACAAAGAGAGACAGAGAGAGAGAGAGAGAGAGAGAGAGAGAGAGAGAGAGAGAGAGAGAGAGAGAGAGAG
>NW_011627283.1:726350-777395 GCF_000204515.1 Acromyrmex echinatior
TTCTTCACAGGGCACACATTTTTTTCTCTCCTTTCTATAGCCTTTTTCTTCTCTTATGGCAAGATAAATTTAAATGAATGTGGGGATTTGACCTTTGCAGTAATTACTCCATCCGTTTAAATCGAGAGGATACTTTCTCGTCTATGAAATTGACATGTAGCATATACATCTGGATATACTCGCATGAAATTCGAATTCCGTTGTGATTTTAAACTTTTCTGCGACGCAATTGATTAGCAAAAACGATTACGTCTATGTACATATTCATCAACAGGAAACCTAATAGAAGAATAATACATACACGCAGAAAGATAATCTCTCAAGATACTGAGAAGTTATTCTCCGTAACACACTTTCGATATATTATATTAGGTGTTGGAATTAATTCGTAGCGTTTTACAAGTGATGGGAAGTACTTTCATTAATGTATTTTTTAATGCTCATGTGAAATAAATAACATTCTTTCATTAAAAAACGCTACGAATTAATTCCAACACCTAATATATCACTTCTTAAAGTGTATTGTTATCTTTAGTTCTTATCCCCAATTTTAGACTGGTATTTATAGTTGATTCTTATATTTAAATCTATCTTAAATATGATCTTAAGATATAAATATGTTACCTAAGCAGAATAAGTCATCAAAATAACATTAAAATCGGAAATGATTGAAAAATGACTTTTAATGATCATTTTGGAATCATTTTGAAATTATTTTATATTATAATGATTTATTATTCTGCTTGGGTATAAATCACAAAGCCATTTTAGCATTACTTAAGATAGTCCTAAAATAATTAATCGAATATCACACACATAGTCATAGAATTATATTTTTTTAATACCTATATGAATATCGAATACCTATAGAATTATTTATATTTATTTTTATATCTATCTTCAGAACTTAGTTTTTTGTCCTCTTTTCTTATGGCAAATTCGATCGGAAGCACTGGTACATATTAAAGCCGTTATACACTGATTTAATCTGACAAAAGTATAAAAGTAAAATGCAAATACTTAGAATTATAAAACACATAGTTTACCTAACCATACATTAAAGTATTTCACGATTTAAACCGATTTCTATGTTTATAATAAACACATATCTTTATGTCAATTTATGTACAACTTTAATGTGCACCAGTGCGCATTGAATGCGTCCAATCGAATTCACTATTAGTATATAATGCCTTTTTTATATCCTTTGGAATAAATAAATAAATAAATAAATAAATAAATAAATAAATAAATAAATAACCATAAAGACAAAGGGCTACGAGCCTAAGATTAATCGTTATAAAATAAAAATTTTTTAAATCGTTAATAAATAAACATGTCATCTAGTTAAAATATAAACTTTAATTTGCCGGTAACAAACAAAACAAAACAAACGTTTCGATTCTTATTGGATCATTATCAGTGTAAACAAAAACAAGAGACAATACAATAACATTGTCTCTGAACATCTTAGAATAATGACTATATTTTCAATCTCATCGCATTGCCTAAGAATAGACGACGTTTATATTATATTGACACACAATTAGAAGAAACATGTTACATTTGTCTATAATCTACATACACAATCCAGAGAAATATATGGTTATCGATTACAACATTCCTGTAACATTTATTTTACATTGAGCGAGATTGATTATTAATACTGCGATCGAGATCGAATTTTAATTTTTATATGTCTTAGCCATGTAATATTTCCATCGTTTTTGTTTACATTGATAATGAACCAACAGGGATCGAAACATTTGTTTTATTTGTTATCGGCAAATTAAAGTTTATATTTTAACTAGATGACATGTTTATTTATTAACGGTTTAAAAAATTTTTATTTTATAACGATTAATCTTAGGCTCGTAGCTCTTTGTTTTTATGTTTTTTAAATTTATTGCGCCTTATTATTATATTAGTTTAAATAAATAATCATTATATACACGATAATAAATTAACACATTTTTAGAAAATTTCTGTTATTCTCTAAATTCTTTGAAGTGGAATCTCTTAAAATCTTTGGAACGAAATCTCATTTCAAAAAAATGAATTGAAAAAGAGAGAAAATATTTGCATACTTTTTAATAATAGCAGTATTTTCGTTCTTTTGGAGTGAGATTTCATTCCAAGAAATTTAGAGAGTAAGGAGTGAAAATTAAGTCAGCCTCGAAAATGAGTTGCTCAAAGCCCGTTTTCACAATATATCGTTACCTATAGATCAAAAGTTTCCAACAGATTCATCGATGAAATTTCATAATAAATTTCTTGGTTACCTTTAATCTTTAGGTAACTATATGTTGTAAAATCGAACCTAAGAGTAGGTAGTTTTTCATTTGGTAACACAAGTCGACACAAATATCATTCTATCTTTGTTATTCTCTAAATGTTAAAAAAGATGAAATGTTTGTGTTGATTTGAGTTACTAAATGAAAAGCAATCGGTAAGATTTTACTCTTCAAAGTGAGATTCACTCTAAAAGTTTTAGAGAGTATAGATTTCCAGACTTTTAAAAACTCGGTTTTTTTTCTCAATTGAGGAGAGAGCTTTCAACGTTCAAACATTTGCCTTTTTTTATCTAGTTATACAAAGAAATTATAAAGGCGGATTTTTTTGAGTTTTTAAAAGAAACCATGCAAATTTTCACGCGTTTGGAACCAAATTGATACTGCAGAATTTCCATTTGTCTCGGTTTGGCAAATATTTTAATACGGTGCTTCCCGAGTATCCGAGTGATATATCGTTGCATCGTAGACCTGTTCTATAGCTGGTTGTACTTTTTTTCATTCATTTTAGCGAGAAACGACAGATTACAGGTTGAGAGAGGGAAGATGATGAGAAAAGAATGCGTAGAAAGTGTATTTTAAAGAGAACAGATTCATTGTTTCTTCGACTCCTGCGATTCTTGCGGTATGTATGCACCAGTCACAGTTCTGTGCCACATGTACACATGAAATAGAAAATGTCAGCCGTCGAATGCAGAGAAATACGAGACTTTACGAGACTCACGGCGATTTAAATAAGCGTTTTGTCGTTTAACGCACACTTCAGCGTCACGCGTACATCGCTTTCAATCTTGACGTTTGCACAATTTACGATGTGTCAACATATTGCTCGCGGTAATTCGAATCTCTAATTCGGACCTCTAATAAATTGGACAAAAGCACATTTTGTTGTCATTTCTCGAAGAAGAGCATTTTACTTCTCATCTGCTTTTTCTTATTTTTGTTCTAACAATAGGAACGATTAAATATACTATTAAATCAAATATCGAAAAAAGAAACTACAAAGTTATTTGTACGTTCTTATCAGTAAAACATGTAAGGTAGAATTATTTATCAACTGATATAATGCAATATATAAGTTCAACGTTAAAGATTAGCATTATTGATTTTCAAGCAAGTAAAGTGTGAATAACTTTATTATTAAAGAAATTTTAAATTCTTTGACATTTAATTAGAATTACAAATTTTCAAGCTGAAGATTGAACGAGATAAAACTCTTTTTATCATGCTGTCCGGTGAACTGTTTGGCTTTTTTTATTTTTGACTTGTGGAGTGTTATTTTTTGAATATTTTTTATCGCTGAATTTGAATCTGCTTTCTCTTCAGAAATATTCTGTCATGTCATACGTTCGAAAGTGACATAGGTAAAAAATAATAATTTTTATTATTCTTCAAAGGCCATCGCGTTATCGCCTAAGGCTGTGCGCCCGTTCCTTAAGATTCACATAACTGGAGAAATACTTCGAATTTTATAAAAACCTTTTAAATGTGTGAATTATTAGTATACAATAAGAAACTTTTCGAGCCAAGTAAGATAACGTATGCTAATTAATAATTAAATTGTTGTATTAATTTTCATATAAACAATCTTTCAAACGTTTCGGTTCTTTTCAGTGAATGTTACAAAATTTACATATTATTACCGTATAAATTACTACATATTCCATAAGCCTATAGTGAACATAATTATATAATGGTCCTGATGTCCTTAACATAAATTATCTTAATACGATCCTTGTTTGATAAAACATTATTGTACTAAATTCTTCGATTTATCGATTCTTTTATCAAAAATTGTCGTGTGACATTTCGTAAACAACTATTTCACGTATTAATATGTGAAGTAGTTGTTGACAAAATATTGATATGTGAAGTAGTTGTTTAGAAATGTCACACAACAATTTTTTTAGTTAATGGACATCAAGACCATTATATAATTAAGTTCATTGTAGGCTTATGGAATATGTAATAATTTATACACGGTAATAATATTTTGTAACATTTACTAAAGAGGACTATTGAAAAAAGGTCGAAACGTTTAAAATATTGTTTATATATACAAGGTTAATAAAACAATTTAATTATAGCATACTTTATCTTGCTAAGCTCGAAAAGCCTTTACTGTATACTATAATTGATTTTTATTTATTGAGCCGTAATATATATTTTCTTAATTCTGTGAATTATCCTCGAGAGAGGATCGCACTTTTTCTACCGTTATGATAATTTGAATATTACCCTGTGGTAGAATTCCATTCGAAAACAGTGATTTACTACATTGTCTATGTCTCATAATGTTAACTTCATCAACATCCTCTTAAAAGAAAGATTATTATTCTACAGCATGACGCATCCCGCTCACTTTACCTCGGAGAAATTGAGAAAATGGGATAAGGAACTCTTTCTTATTCTTCCTACAATCCCGATCTAGCGCTTTGATAATAATTTTTTTGATTTTGTGAAGAACTAAATGCAACATTATCAGACACCAAACAAAGACAATCTACAAAATTATAGTACGTCATTAACTTCGGACAACCGGAACAGAATTCTATCGCCAGAAACTTTTCAAACTTCCAGAATGATGTGCAAAAAAATTCGAAGAAATTATGTAGAAATTATGTGGAAAAATAAATTTAAAAAAAATAAATAAAATCTATATTAAGATAATGTACTTAGTGTTGCAATAATAGAAAATATTAAAATTTATTAAATATTGTTGCTTATTATTTTCGGTCTGATGCTTGTACACTGCATATACGCACCATTTTAGGTATTTAATATCTACAGAATTTTTATAGACTGTTGAGTTGAATCTTGCTTAAGCAAACATTTAGTCTGAGACAGCTTGCAACATATCGGAATATATGATAATGCAACATAAGTTTCCCCCTCCGCGATTGTAAGACAATTACTGTTATCGACCTCCAAAATTATTTCTTCGTACTTGAGATTTATTTGATTGAGTTGTCCAAGTATTTATAGTAATAAATTTTATAGTATTTATAGTAATAAATTTTATTATAACGATAAACAACTGAATATTTTGTAAATTTTAATTGTAAATGTAAAAAGTAACTGTTCAAATTTTGTAATTAATTATATAGATAATACCCAGAAAAAGTTAAATATTTATTTAAAGGATAGAGGTAGCAATTGCAAATTTTTTTTTTAAACTCTTAAGCAATAAAATTTTAGGATATATTCAATTTTTAATAATTAATATACTTTTTAATAATTAATAGTTTTTAATAATAATAATTTAATTTTTTATTATTAATTATTAATAAAATTAATAAATAATATTACTATTATTAATTTTATTAATAATAATAATTAATATTATATATCCTAGTTCACACCATTAATAAATAAATTATATAAAAATTACGAAAAAAAGAAATAATAAGTCTGTAGATTTTAAATTCATGATATGTTTCGAAAACATTGTGTGTTTTATATTTTGCAATAATTATTAACATTCAATTTTAATGAAACAGCTATTAGATCCAAAACTTGGATGTTCACTTTTTTAAACCTTAGCATGCTTGGAGAATGCCTTTTCATGATAAAAGATGACGATAAATACATAGTAGGCATTATCAATGTATAGTGTAGAAATTTTGCGTGTAGAAAATAATGGAACATCCTACAATTATAGCTTTCACATGCAAGTTCCTTCTCTTTGAAGTGTATTTATCTCGAACTTATTCTATAATTTTCATACGAATCACATTTTCCTTCATTGTGATTATTTGCGTTCCAGATACCAATTAAATGTCAAGGATATATAGATACTTTAGATTGACTTACTTATTGACGTTACGCAAAACAAAGTATAAAATACATATACATAACTGTTGACGTATTATTATAAAAACGTTGATAATAGAAGGACGATTATTCAAATTTATTAAAAATCGCACGGAAACTTGCATGTTATAAAAAGCTACTCTTGTTAATATGAATAATAATATATTCTTTGAAATATCATTACAATTAGAAGACTTTTTGACATATGATTTTACTGCTGCTGTATACATGAATGTTAATCTATTGAATAGATCGTATAATTATATATTATATCTAGTGTTAAAGAAACTATGTCTAGTGTGACTTTAATTGAATTTTAAAAGCTTTGAGTTACTTTTTATGTCGTTCATTTAATGTTTTTTTAATGATTTTTTATTTTGTGAAACTTCAGTGCTCCAGATTGATTATACAGATTGATTTATTATTGTCTTTTATTAAATTGTGAGAAAATCGGCGAGAAAATTTCCCAACCAAGTTTTGATTGCCATATCCAGATCGCACCTATTAATACATTGATGTAGTTGATATCATCAAAGTAAATAAATCGTATTAATCATACACATTTCTATCACATAATTATAAAGATAACTAGGATGATGTGTCTATATTGCTCACAAAAATATTTTTAGTTATATGAACTATATCTTTTTTTTCCGTGTAAAAATACATGATTTTTATATGAATTATATAATTAATAAACTAATTAATTAATATAATAAACAACATCAAATTATATTTTAAAAGCTTTTCATTATTAATGCGAATTATTTAAATAAGTTAGCGATTTATACTGAAAATTTATAACTCGATTGAATTATAATCTGAAAAATGATAATATCGATGATTGAAATAATAATAGTTTTTAATGCTGTTATAAGTATATCAGTTTTTTTAAATAACCTATGTGTATATCATTATTAGAGGCTAAATAAATTTATTTATCATGAGGAAATGTATTATAATATAATCATCTCTTTGTATTGTGGTTCATAGAATAAATATAATATATGTTTAACAAAACGTGATCAATGGACTACACGAAATGTAACTCTTTAACCAGTTGAAATAGATGTACAAAAAAGTAATTATATGATGATGTAAGAGATGATTAAATTCTTATCACTATCTTATCACATCAACTATTTTTTCCATGATTTCTTATAACTTATAAAAAATGTGTTAAAACGTACTGTGTAGCCATTATGAAATTATTTGGAATGGATTCCAATCGGAATTAATCCGTTTTCTCTGGAAAGCATATAGAAATCGAGAGAATAATTAAATAATTCAGACTGGAATCTATTCCGATTTGTTCCATGCATGGAACTTATGATAAGTGCTCAGTTATATGCCTGCACTAAAACCACAAGTGAAGTACGACGGAGTGGTTCTATGCTCACATGATTAACACACGCGTCACATCCATGCGACGGTCAAAGTCCAATGTAGCAGCAAAAGTGCTGAAATACCAGTTACAATGTGAAATTCAGTTTTAGACAGATGCTTTTAAATTTAATTTTGTTTCGAAACTGTAAATTGTTTTTCACTGATATTTTGATAATTAAAAAAAGATAAGATATATTGATTAATATCTTTCGTCATATTTCATTGTATTTAAATACAAATTTCTCTATATCTATATTAAAGTGTTCTTAATAATACTCCATATGCTACATGATTTCTCTATAATTTACATGGTTTTTTATTTCGAATACTGCGAAATTTCTAGTTGTACATGATTATTTGCGTAATGCTAACATTATCGCTAGCAATTATCTGCACTTGCAATATTATGATATTATATTTTTAATTTACGTTTTCGTTATATTTTTAATTTACTTTTTCGTTACGTTCTATTAATGAAATTCTACTACGAAAAATATCATACAGTATGATGCAAAGAGTTACAAAGAATCTTACGTTATCGCGTAGAGAGAGAGAGAGAGAGAGAGAGAGAGAGAGAGAGAGAGAGAGAGAGAGAGAAAGTAACTCCGCCATACTTCCTTTATACGCCTCCATTCGCCGCTTGTGTAATAAGCTGAAGGCCATACTATACAATGTATTTCGATTTAATCGTGATTCAGATCACCGATCCAAAATATATGTGCTAATTCTATACTGGTTATTATAGATAGTAATTTGGTAATGCACAACGTAGTATCTCAACTTTCCAGTATATTGTTTGTATAAATTCGAGTAATAACGTATTTGTGCACGAGTTATCCATGTAAATAAATATTCAATCAATTAATCAAAATAATCGATTTTAAGTGAATTTAGTATACATAAATAATAATAATATAAATAATAATATAAATGATAATATAAATAATAATATAAATAATAATATAAATAATAATATATATTAGGTGTTGGAATTAATTCGTAGCGTTTTACAAGTGATGGGAAGTACTTTCATTAATGTATTTTTTAATGCTCATGTGAAATAAATAACATTCTTTCATTAAAAAACGCTACGAATTAATTCCAACACCTAATAGTATAATAAGGCTTTGAATTGAAATGATAATTTTTTTTGTGATAATTTCTATTGATATGCAATAAAAAATAAAATATCTAGAAAATGAATAAAAATAAATTGAGTAAGTATAAGATATTATAAATTAGGATAACTCCGGCAAATACGCTGGGATTTACGTCGTAGAAGTCAGAAAAAATAAAAGGAGTGAGAGTAATTTTCCCGCAACTACTCTCTGTTACATACCTTTATGTTATGTTAGTATAGTGTTACGATTTCAGTTTCTTACTGTTAATATTAATGATAATATAAATTATTATGAGTTGAATTGATTTGTCACTGTGTTAAGTATCAGAAATTATAATTATATCTATATAAAATGGTTACTATAGGACGTGCAAAAGTGGTTATTTCGTGATACATGAGTGTAGAAAAATAGTAAAGCATGTTATATAACAAGATACAAGTACTTTGCTCTTGTATTCTTTATTTAGTTTGTTCTCTTGTATATCCCACCTGTTTGGGATATACTGCATTTTTAGCGGGTTTTATGTCCAAAGCATACAAAATACGCAGATTGAATTCAGTACTAAATCCAATAAACGCATTACATGAAATGTGTATCTCATATCATAACACTTGTAATACATGTAATAAGATTGTAATTATTATTTATTACTTCATATACATATTTATCATTCTTATTCTTTAATAAAACTTTATAAACATTTTATAAATTATTGTGTCATTTTTTTATGTCTTATTTATATGCATTATTTGTAAATTTTTCATGAGCCGTACATACTCCCCCCTCTCCCTATGAGTAACCATATATCCCACTCTTATGAGATACGGCAAAAATGCAAGGATTTAAAAAAGTTCATTTTTTAATACGAAATATAAGTATTTCTAATATTTTTTTCATAATAGTAGATAGTACAAAGTTTTTACTGATATAATTCGTTTACTTTAAACATAGTACTGAAATAATACTTAATAAATTAAGTTTTTGATAGGTGCGGCGTATATACCGGAGTTACTCTATAGAAAAAAGGGAAAATTTTCATTTCGCCTATAAAGTGTGTTTGTAATACAAAGTAGTATAGTTCACAACAAGGCAACTCAAGAAAATTCTTACATATCAGTAGTTAAATATGTTTTCATGTATTTAAGGATTAAATTAATATTTAAGAATTAAATTAATATTGTATTTTAGAAAAATATTTGTTTTCTGTTTCGATTCAAAGTTTTTGTTGTTTAAGTCCCAATTTCCGATAAACAATAGAAATTTTATTTTAATTCTTGATAGTACGAAGATTTTAAGATCGTTTGCAATAAGACAGTCATTCCGCGGTTAATTACAAAGTGTAATTATGTTAATTATAGGAATATATGTTGTTTCTATAAATGAGCAACATCGCGGATGTGCAATGTTATGTTGATTATATATATGCGCGATAAGCGAGCGTACATTTCCATCGTTACTGAATAGGTTTTATCTCGATGATGTCAATATAATATTTTTTTTTTATTTCGTCTTGCTAAATTGATATTGGTAATGCTCTGCATTAATTACACAGAATAGTAATACACTTTGAAATTACTTTTAAATTGCGGATACTATCATAATTTCTATTAAATACTAATTTCTACTAAATACTAAATACTAACATAATTTCTATAATAATTTTGTTTTGCATAAAATATCATTAAATAAAAAAAATATAAGATTCTCTATCAAGGAATATTTAATTGGTACTTCTGCTATCTGGACTCTTCGAATGATGTTAATGATCATGTATATCTACATTGATACTTTTTTTTAACTCATTTCAACTTATAATGCAAGTAACTTAAATTGCGTTATTAAAATCATGAACAATGATGAACAAATCGTCAATAAATTAAGCGTGTATGTTGAAAGTGGATGTTTATGATTTGTCTGTTGCGCAATCTCAAGGCCGACAAGATAAATTTGGAGTAAACTCGTAAATGGAGAGGTAATCGTTATGTATTGCTACTCTTTAATAAGGAATGATGGAAATAATATCCATCACTGCGATGTACATATTTTAAGGCGCGTCTTGATCGCGGCTGGTCCGAAGATCGTTTCTATATTTAATGTTGAACACTAATTATGCTACGTCATTTATGTATCTCTATAAACATCGTACGTAATAAAAAGTAACATTTTAGATAACAATCGAGTTAAGTATGATATCAATGTTTTTGTTGCGATAAAAAAAAATTGTTTCTTAGATTATGATGCATATAAACAAACATAAAATAAAATAATAAAAACATAATAATTTCCTCCTATTTAACGTTAAATATGAATTGTAAATAAAAGAGATCTTGTCTTCTTTATTTTATTTTTTTAAAAACCTATTTATAAAATTTAATTGTATTGCTAAATAAATGTTTTTATTTTTATTATTTCAGCTGTTTACAAATGAGGGTTTACATATGAGGGATATTTTAAAATGTAATAATACATTTTACATTTATAATACTGTATTATTAGGTGTTGGAATTAATTCGTAGCGTTTTTTAATGAAAGAATGTTATTTATTTCACATGAGCATTAAAAAATACATTAATGAAAGTACTTCCCATCACTTGTAAAACGCTACGAATTAATTCCAACACCTAATATAATATGCCAGCATGAAATGGGTTCCAATCTCTCTGAATCAGTGAATAATCATTGATTACTCAACTTCAAAAAGAAAATATTTATCATGGATAAACAGTGAAATTCAACTGAGAAAGAAAAAAGAACATTATATAATTAAAATTCTAATATTTTCATGTCAGTTTCAATCTTCCAATATCATATAAATATGTACATTGAATTTATACATTAAAATAAGATTTGTTAGAGATGTCATGATTCGTTCACTGATTATTAGCATACTCACGACTGATGTCAATGATTATTCATTGATTCAAATGAAGAGAGGTTAAAAAGATGTAAATTAATTTAAGATATAACTTGTTATATCTTACGCATATACTAACATATACGTACATATATATATATATATATATACACATATTAATGTTATTATTATAAATAACGGTGAAACAAAATATAAATATATGTAATCTTACATATTTTGCTGCATTATGTTGTATTTAAATTTGAGTTCTATGGAGAAATACATGATATATTTTAGTATTACATTGAGAAAAAAATATTCTAAATTTCAATAAATATTTATTCGAATAGTACTAACTAAATATTTATTAAATATAAAAATATATTTATTTGGTACAAAAAACATTAATTTGATATGAATTTAACAATCACTTCTTTTTATTAAGTAAATATTTATTTATTGTAAGTAAATGTTTAGTTGGCAGTATTCAAATAAATATTTATTTAAATTTAGGCTATTTTTTTCTCAGTATATTATCTACATCTACAATATTATTTATATAATTTTCATTCATCTAAGGAAGTTAATAAATAAACATAAACATTTCTGTATAAAATAAATATAAAATTATGCATCAATGAATAAAAAATATTTTTATATTATATACGAATTAATATTCTGCGAATATTAATGCATAATTTTACATTTATTAAATATATAATAGTAATAATATAATAATAGAATAATATGTAAATTTAAAATACATTCGACTTATTTATTTATAAAATATATTTTTAATACTGTCATCTTTTTATTGAATATAAATATTAAATATATAATTATATTTAATTTTACGGTTTTTTAATCACTCAAGATTTGCATATATACATATATGTATAAATCTTGAATTGAATTTGTTAAAATTCTCTCCGAGAAACTCAAGAGCAAAACTCAAATAGTTAAAAATTCATCAATTTTCGGGAATTTATTGTAAAGAATGTATTAAATCAATTCTTTTGAAACTTTTAGTATGTACTTTATATAATTTGAAAAAAATTTTTATTTTTATAATATGTATTTAAATATTGTATTAATGTTATAAGGATGTATGTCCAATCATTAAAAAAAACAATATTTCGCGCCGTGGAGTGTAGGCATTGCTGTTCCAAAATCAACAATTTAAAATGGAAACATTAGTTAATAACTATACACTCAGCATAAACCTTTTATTTTTAAGTTAAAAAAGGCAAAAATAAAAAAAGTGACATTCTAAAAAAAAAAGATGCGTTTTAAGACAAACAGTACTAAAAAAAAACAATTGTTTCAAAAACATTTATGTAAAAATAGGTTCATGCTGTGAAGAAGGTACTATAAAATATAATGTACGCAAGGAGAAGTTCGTTTAAAATTGTTTGAGCTACATTCCACGAAAATTATCGTTTCGAGAAAAACGCGTTTAAAATTTTCGATACAGAAAAATAATATTTTTTGGAAACTTACAACTATTTTAATTTGCAATGCCAGATCCGTACATCAATCCTTCTTCTTCTTCAAAATATAGTAATAAAGCCGCCTGTTGCTCTTTTCGAGCAATTATAAAGAAATCGACAGGAAGGGCGCGTGTTTATACATACCCTGCGGGTACTGCTCAGCACAGCGCGCCGCTGCCACTAATAATTGTATAGTTGCGTTAAATTTTTGAATTTATTTCTACGGTTTTGACATTTTGTTCTATATGTTACATATTATTGATTTATGAAAAAACATTTCGATTTTTTTCAATCTTCTACATGAGTTTCCCCCCCTTAATCAATCTCGGAAAATATAATTGTTTAATTTGCAATAAAAGTATAGCGTAATTAAATTACCATTAGTCGTCTTTGTATTTCTTTTTGAGACTTCGAGAAAAAAAAATTACAATATTTCTTTTAAATAAAATACTACAGTGAAATAAGGCAGTTATGCGAAAAAAATAGAAAATAGAGAAGAAATGGTGATTAGTATTACTAAATGTTTCTGTTAAGAAGATTAAAAACAATATAAATAATGCTTTACAAAAAGTGAATCATTATTTCAAAATTATATTATTTTGTTATTATATTAATTTTTATTATATTAATTTATATTAATTAAAATTTTTATTATATTAATTTTGTATTGTTCTGTATTATATTTTATTGCATATTAATCATATATTATTGAAATATTAGAGAAGTTATATAGAGTACTTACTAACAGGAAATTATGTAAGGAAAAACAAATATCAGAGAAAAGTGATTGTATTAAAAAATTGTGAAAATTTTTTAATTTCTTTCTGTCATGATTAAATGATTACAAAATTTTCTTATTATAGCACTCGTGACTAAATAAACATATATATTTAACATTCATAATCAATTGAAAATGCATGAATATATTTCGCATGTAAATGATAAAGTATCTGTTAGTAATATTATGCATTATCATTCAGACAGAAGTCACCGATAAGAAGATATGACGTAGTTTCTCAGACATGAGATATTTCACATTAGTCGAGCTTTTATCAGCAAATTCTTTATATCCGGGTTAAAGGATATGTACGGAAAAAATAGTTTTTTTTATATTTTCTATTTATATAAAAAATATCGAATTATAATAAGACATAAAGAAATTAAAAATAATGCATTAATTTAATTTTTTTACGTCGCGACGTTGACAATGATACGAATATATTAATGTTAATTAATACATAAGCAGTTAAGTCATTTACTGTATAAATATGGTATGTACATAGTAATGTTTATAAGTGTTATTAGGTTAATAAAAGACAATGAGATAGCAATTATTTTTCTCATAAAGATCAACACAGAGAAACGGAAACTTACGACAGACGTCAGTATTAGCGTATCATAATTGTAACTAATTGACGTCAATGAGTAATACTACATCTCAGTGCTTATTTTTTGTACAAACATTATCAAAGATCAAAGTATAATGCACAATTTTCATTGTATTTATCAGATAAAATATATAGATCAGTAATGAATTCATTACGCTTGTACACAATTAATGAAATTATATGAACTTTTTCTTCGATTTTTTGAGAGTTGAGAAAGGTGTTTATTTCGAACTAACGCAATGTAAAATAAACAGCGAATGAATGTAAAATAAACAACAGTGAATCATCCTTTTTTAAATGTAGGTTTTTTATTATTTTTTTATTTTGTGCCTTAGATGAAATATCTGTTTGTATAGTAAAGTTTGATAAAAAGTATATATATTATATATGATAAAAAAACTTTCACAAACTTTATGATAGATTTATTTTTTTCAATGCGATACACGATCTTATACATATATATGTAATCATGTATACATATTTTTGACAAAAAATAAATCCGTCATTAAAATTAAATTTTTTTATAATACATTTTAAAATATAAATTAATCAGATCTCAATAACATCTGCTATTTTCAGAGAGAGAGAGAGAGAGAGAGAGAGAGAGAGAGAGAGAGAGAGAGAGAGAGGCACAATTTTAAATATTCTGAGCTTGAGGTATCTGCTTGATTTTTTTAATATTTCTGAATATTTTAAGATTTCTAAGAAATATTTTTACTATTTATAAAAATAACTAAACTAAAGAAGCAGGTCACCAGCGAAAAAAGTGATTGTCAAATATATTGTTATGTATTATTACGACTTTGTAACACTGAGAAAGCTTTGTAAGTCGAAACATTTGAATTCTACGTATATTGAATTTTATTATATCTTATATTGATTGATTAATTTTGAATATTATATTATATTTATGTATAAATACAATACTTTTCTTGATATAAGTTGCATCACTAAGTTAACGAGAAATTTAACGAGATAAAAATCGTTACCATAATCTTGAATAATCTACTGAATTAACTATAAATTTAGAATGAAGATATATCTTATGCTAATTTATTAATTTTAATTATAAGCTCGTTATTTTATTTATAAGCTCGAAATGAACTATTCTGTTTTAATTTATTTAGCAATCATACGAGCCTTTTCATTTTAAAATTTATATTAGACTGCGGCATGTGATAAAAAAATCGCATATAGTTAATTCAGCAGATCAAAGATCATTCAAGATTGTGCTAATGATTTTTATTTCGCTAGTAACAAATTTCTCGCTAATTTAGTGATACAATTTACATCAAGAAAAGTTAGTTAAAGAAATTGACGTATATGATCAAAACGTCATTCTGTAATAGTCAAGTAATAGATGTTTAGTATCATCGAGTAAAATTCAATAATAAATCATGTTGCGATAATATTGCTTATTGTATTACGATCAAATAATGAAGAATGCTATACGATGAAAGTAAACTGTCATTTATGAGTAATTTTATTTTTTATTGTAAGTAATATAGAAAAATTCTTTAACATTTTTGTTCATAAAAGCATTATAATGTATAAAAATATATACATATATTATAATGCTCTTTCAGATACTGTGCTCAATAATACACATTTAAAGAATGACTTTTTGAAACCACACTGAAAATTCATAGCAGCAGAAGTATAAAATTTGGAAAGAAAAAGCATGAATAGCATTAATCATAATTTATTTCCACTGATAATCAATTTTTTTGCTGGTGAGTTCTTTCTTTAGTTTAATTATTTTTATAGATAGTAAAAATATTCAGAAATTAAAAAATCAAGCAGATACCTTAAGCTCAGAATATTATCTATTATATAAGATGACAGATCATACATCATGATATGACTATTGGGAGCTATACAGGGCGATTTTAACATATTTCATCACCCATCATAAGTAGGTAGAGTGAATTGAGTCGAAAAATCCTCTATCATTTTTGCAGTTTAGTAATAGTTAACGAGATATTAATTACTAAAAATTGCCAAATATTCGTCTTGAATAATTTTTTACTCAAATACTATCAACTTTATAGAAAAATTGCAAGAGACAAAAATCATTTATTTTCTTCTCATAGAACTCTAAAAATTTTTTCAGAATTTTTTATCAACTTTTTAGTATTGCATTTTCTTATTTTTACCAACATGAGAAAAAATGGTATTAAAAAATTCTGGAAAAATTCTTTTCTATAAAGTTGATAATATTTGAGTAAAAAATTATTCAAGATCAATATTTGGCAATTTTTAATAATTAATATCTTGTTAACTATTGCGAAAATTGCAAAATGTTAGAGAACTTTTCGACTCAATTCACTCTACCTGCTTATGATGAGTGATGAAATATGTTAAAATCGCCCTGTATAGCTCCTAATAGTTATGATGTAATACAGAATTTCGCGCGGAATAGTAACTGTCCAACTATTAGCTGATATTCATAATCGGCTCTTTTCTTGATGTAAATTGCATCCTTATATTTAAGATAATCTTAAATATAGATTTGAGATATTATAAACCGTATTAGCAGTTTAAGATATTGTATTATTTAAGACAGTTTTGAAAAAAATAATAATGGATTATGAATATATCAGTCTACGAGCGCTTCAAATATATTTTTTATTTTATAACGTATGTTTGATGTACTATATATATTTCCTCAAAATAGTTTCTTTTTATAGAATGCCTTCCATTTAATGATACAAATATCGTTCTGTCACTATTACTCATGAAATATAAAGAAAGATAGAACAACATTTGTGTCGACTTGTATTATTAAATGGAAAGCACCCTATATATAATAGTTATTTAACTTAAAAATGAAGAATGAGTTATATTTACAGTTGTGAAACTTTGGGTAATTTGAATTTAATTTACTACTTGATGGATTAATTTATGTATAATGTTGTATGAAATTTTATAATTACGTAGACTTAATTTTGTTCAAAAAACCTATATTTATTCATTGAGTAATTTTACTTTCAAATTTCTATTATCTGTTACGTAAATCTAACAGACAGAGAGAGGGAGGGAGGAGGGGGAGAGAAACGTTATGTATATTTCCGCATAACTGCTTTGTCATTGATTTTGAAGCGTTAATTATTGTTAATTAACAATCGATTTTGTCTTCCCTGATATCTTTTATGAAAAATTTTATAAACCAATTAAATGTGTTAGGTCAATGGAATACACATATATGTCATAGACAAATGAAATGCTCATGACCTATAATATTTACGGCGTGGATTTACTTGCTCAATGTAATTTATTTGTCATTATAATGACATCTAGAGACCTTCTAATCAGAGTCAAGACACAAAACAGTTTGATTAGTCTACCATCTCTAATAATTTCTGAGAGAGAAAGAGAGAGAGAGAGAGAGAGAGAGAGAGAACAAAAAGAAAAAGATATACTAAGTAAATGTATGTTCTTTTTTGTGTAATTTTGCTAAAACTTTTGCTAAAGGTCTTGCATACAAAATGCGACTCATATCCAGATTCTGATTAGATCTAGATTTTAGATGATACTGATACGTACAGTCATCGGATATAATGTTTTGGTTTAAAAAAATTAAAATGCATAAAAAGTGATTAAAGCTCTTCAAGAATGTTATTTTTTTCTATCTGGTTTGTAAAAAAAAATTATTAGTTTAACATTTGAAGAACAAATATTGTATTCTGAAGAGTTATGATAACAGGCTAATCAAATCATTAAGTTGACTTGCGCCTATCGAGAACAAATACAGACTGATTATCACATCTTTATTAAGATTAATCGAATTGATTAATCATCACAAATATATTTTCAAATATTTTCATGAGTGGTTAGATTTGAACGTGCCAAGAATCGTGCGGAATTATTCGGTAAATTTATATAGAGCTTTTCTAACCGGACGAGTCGTTGTTCAAAGTCCAAGGTTATTAGTCACATTCACAAATGGGTATAGTTACTATATACCTGTGAATTATGTGGGGGCAGTGATAACCTGTGAGTCGAGGATGATTTTTTTCGCGTCGACTTTTTTTTGATATTTTCCTCTGAAAAGGATTAAATATAATATATATTTGTACGAAGTTATCATTTACATAAAAAAATCGTATATAACATTGTGTAAAATTATTTAAAAAAAGATTAGATAATATTTGTATGAGAAATTAGCACTTAGATACAAAAGTTATATACAGCATTACGTAAAATTGTAAAAAAAGATTAGACAATATTTGTACAAGATCATCATTCATGTACAAAAGTTGTACAGCATTGCATAAAAGTATACGAATATATAATGTTGTATTAGTTCATTTTTTTCTACGAAATATTCCATCATATTCCATTATTTTTAGAGAACGTATATTTACTGTGGATATTCTTAACAATAAATTTCTAACAATAATTCAATTATTTTCCCAAAGTCACGTACAAAATTTGAAAAGGAGGCATTACATAACTTTTGTTAAACAACATACAGTATTTGTTCATTGATGATCTGTTCATATTTGTTCATTGATAATAAACTGATTTTTCTGATGAAATCAAGAGGAAAATGATTGTCATTAAAAAATCTCTGATTTGAAAGCGTGACGGGCTGTCCACATACGTACGTCCTCGCGAATTGTCAATTTATTTTCCCTCTGTCTAAGTGACATATTTGCTAATATTTTTGTATTTGTAGCTTATACACTTAACGTGCGCATTTTATCATTAAATTAATTATGAATCTTGTATCGGTCAGAAGCCATCATCGATGTTCTTCTCCCATTCTCCTGCTATTCCTTTCCATCATGACTCAAGTGAAAATCGAGTGAAATGCAGACGGACTTTCTATCTCGCATACAGTATGGTTTTTGTAACGTACCAAAATTTTAACACGGGAGAAGACCGTTCTCGGCTCTCAACATCCTCGATTCACGTAACATTTTCTAATCTTTTTAAACGCTTTGCATTATATACATCTGTGTGACTCAGAATATATGTTTATGTATATTTTTACGAATTTTTCGCACAGAACTTTCATTTCGCAACAACGGAAATTCTAAAATAATAATATTAATTTACTATAGAAAAAATGAAAAATTTTTATATAATAGAGTATACTTATTTTAAAGTAGAATATTTTATGATCTCTTATCATCAAATAACATCATATTAATCTATAAATTGAAAGTTTAATAAATTAATATAAATTATTAATTATAACAGAAGTTTACAGATATCAATATTTTTCAGAATATTATTTGTTAATCACATACGTGACTGATCTAACTAATTGATGTACGGTATATTGAGTATGATTAATTTTTACTTTTGCATATTTTGACATCCTTGCATTCTGAATTATAATTTTAATGGCTTTTTCCTTTTATTTTAAGGCTCTTGTAAGAAAACATGTTTTCTTCGATCTGTTAAATTGACGTCAAAATTGAGAATATGAATTTTTCGCTTGTCATATCTGCAAAAAAAATTATTTCTTTTCACATGATACTACTCGCATTCACATTAGTAAATTGTACTAAAAATTGATTGTCTCATTATCTTATATTAGTAAATATTTTTCTAATAAATATAATTAGAAAATAGATGTTATAACAAAAGATTTATAACCACCTATTAATATGACAATAATATAATACAATTTTTGATATGTTTATATCTTCGAAAGTATGCATGTGAAGAAATAAGATGTTTTTGCAAGATGTTACAAGATGTTACAAAATATTACAAGAAAAAAAATTCGCTTAATTTTTCGCTTGATATTGTAACTAGATATACATACATTACAGATATTATATTGTAACTAGATGTACACAAAACAAGAGAATTTAAAAATTTTAGAAATATTGAATGAAACTTACAGTTTCACTAAAAAGATTGAGAACAGTGGGAAAAGAGATGATAAATGCGATTTAGAATGAATACAGTCTATGAGGCATTCTTTTGAAATTTAAATATGTATTGAGCTCTTTAAAATATGTAAGTCTATATATATTATAATTAATAAGTATATCGAACTCGTTGTCATATGATGGTCCATATTTACCAGCTTGGCGACGTTCTACAATGCGTTCATGCACGCACTCATGCGCATCGCAATTACGGCTTTTAAGTAAGGTCAACTAGTGCATCTGTGTTCACTCTGCATCGTTATCACCGCTGCAATTGCTTATAGCTCATCACGACGAGGTTGCTCTTTCTCTGTTGTCTAATCCATATCTTAATGAATTCTTTTTTTCAGAATTTAAAAAATCGTGATACATAATAAACATGATACTTATTACTATATTTAGTAAAAAGTAAAAACTAATTTTTTTATCTTAAATAAAAAAATTAAACACTTTTTACAGGAAGGCTAACGCAGGATGGCGGAAGCCCATTCGGCCGTAGCATTCAGCTTCTCAATAACACACGAAGGATGGGACGTAAACTTCGATCGAGAGGTACTTCACTTGGTCTGGCTCTCTGGTGTACGGTCATGGAAAAAAAGATTTTTCCGGTTCCAGGTGAGTCACGGTATTCTGGCAAACACTGATATTTGAACTTTCTAATATTTGAACAAATATAAAATATTAATATAAAATAATGGATATTATTAACTTATATTTTTACATTCATTCTGTTCACAGAATAATCTGAAAAGCGGCGTTTATCCGGCTTCTTTGACAAGTCTATGGTTTACTGTAATTTTAGTAACGGCGATACACTTTGCTGGTTACAAAGTCCCGTATGACCTCGTTGGGAAAGTTTCACCATATATTTCTGGGTAAGTCTATGTAATTCCGTATTTTCGATTATAAATTATTTATATTCATTATACACAACGCAGATTAGCAGTAATTGATAATCATTGTTTTTTGTAATAGTTCTTCAGTACTCGCACACCTGGCAGGTTCCTTCGTAGTCGGACTGTTCCTATGGCTGGCGGTCATATACGCGATTCGATACATGCTGAAGCTATTACTATTGTACAAAGGATGGATGTATGAGGCAAGAGGCAAAGGTCGCAAGCCGTCGAAGTTGACTGAAGTCTGGCTGTTGCTAGTGAAATTATTTTCAGGTTGGCATAAACCCATGCTGTACAGCTTCCAAGGATCATTGCCACGATTGCCACTTCCGACAGTACCTGAGACTATGGAACGGGTTAGCTCAATAACGTATTTTATGATTTCTGTGTTGAAATGACTACATACATTTATACATTTCTTGTATAAATTGAATTCAAAATTATTGCTGGTCTAATGAATATTTTAATTTAGTTTCTAGTTTAGTCTATAACAGTTTTAGGCATTTCTCTTTAACATTGTAGTGAAAAAATCAAAGTATTGTATATTTAAATAGTATCTGAAAAGTGTACGGCCATTGCTCGATGATGAGGATTATGCTCGCATGGAAAACCTGGCCAAGGAGTTCCAGAATGGCATCGGAGTCAAGCTGCAGCGTTACCTGTTCCTTAAGTCTTGGTGGGCCACCAATTATGTGTCTGATTGGTGGGAGGAATATGTTTATTTACGCGGAAGATCACCTCTAATGGTCAACTCAAATTTCTACGGGATAGATGCCATTCTCACCCATTTCACGAACTTGCAAGCCGCCCGAGCCGGAGCTGTAATATATTCTTGCTTACAATATAGACGTCTCATCGAACATCAAGAGTTAGAACCTGTTAGTTATTCTTTTTACTAATTATCTTTAATTATTATATTTAAAAATGAAGAGATTTTCATACATTTAGGAAACGCATACGATTTTATATTAATATCTTTATTTTCATTCATTTTTTAAGAGAAATTTATATAAAGCACAAAATAAGAGTTACAAATGAATATTTTATATTACGCAAGTTTATAATCATGTAGATAAACTTATATTTAAAAAGTTATGTATATTTTCAGATTTTAGTTCAAGGATTAGTACCATTGTGTTCTTGGCAATATGAAAGGGTATTCAATACTACACGAATTCCAGGAATTGAAGTTGACAAAATTGTGCATTATCAGGATTCTAAACATATTGTAGTATATCATAAAGGCAGATATTTCAAAGTTTTAATTTATTACCGAAATAGGATTCTTCAACCCTGCGAGATAGAAATGTAAGTTATTGTTTTATTGGTATATATTTTTACATTTATACATGTGTTCATAATATTGCCTTACAGTCAGATTCAACAAATTTTGGATGACAATTCAACACCGTCGGAAGGAGAGGAGAAATTAGCTGCTTTAACAGCTGGCGAAAGAACTGCTTGGGCGCAAGCCAGAAAAGATTTTTTCGCGAAAGGTGTAAATAAGGCTTCTTTGGATATTATTGAAAAGGCGGCATTTGTAGTCACATTGGACGATGTACCTTATGAATACGATATAGTACGTTATTTAATAAAATAAAAATATATTGTAACAATATAAATATTAAATCATATTTGCAAATTAATGTAATTCTTATTTATTTCGTGCATTAGAAACATCCAGAAAAATTAGATCACTACGGTAGAAACCTATTACACGGAAAAGGATATGATCGATGGTTCGATAAATCTTTTACACTATGCATTGGAAATAATGGCAGAGTAAGTAATATATATTTATTGTCTTATCTTCATATTTGCATTATAATTGATTATCATTAAATAAATTAATAAGAATTAAGGCTCAAAAAATAAATCAATTACATAAAATTGCCTTGAGAGCTAGACACAAGATATTGTATAATATTGTATGTATAATATTTATTACTTTATTCGATTAATTGACAATGATTACAAATATTTCGATCCTCACTTGAAATCCTTTGCAATGCGATGTAATACAATCTAATGAGTTAATAACCCATTGGATTATATTACGTCAATGTAATAATATAATTAATTATCATTAGCTTCAATGTTTTATAAAAATAATTTCTCTTTACACAGATTGGCTTCAACGCAGAACATTCTTGGTGAGTATATACTTTATAAAAAAATATTTATTTTAAAAAATTGTGCACCTATTTTCAATAGAGACAAATATAAGGCGCGAATTTGTTATGCACAATATACTATGAACACAATTAGACCTATATTTTTATTAATATAAAATAAGACATTACATAAAAATTTATGCGTATATATTGAAACAAAGCATATAATGATAAGTAATGAGCAGGGCAGATGCTGCAGTCATGTCACACTTGTGGGAGTACATATTATGTTCGGAGTTCCTGAACCGACAGTAAGAATTACAATTTATAGCCCGTAGAATATTACTTATTTTGCATATATACATCTCTTCTTCTGCTTCTGTAAGATTACTATTGTACGTTACTTTATCTCTTGTGTGTTAAGAACGTCTATGGAAATAATTTGGATTGCAACATATATCTATATGTTTTTTTTAAATTTAAGATACTTCTTTTTAACAAATTTTTAGTGTCTTAAAACGCTCTTTACAGTAGTCATCTTTAAAGTTCTGTGGGGGTTCATGCTACGCTTATGTTTCAGTTTCTTAAATATTACATTTCCTAGAGGTTACCTATTTCTACCGGATTTACGGATAATGAATGCTTTTTATATTTCTCTTTCGCGTCTTGTCTTTAATGTTTCTTTCTCATATGCTTATTAGGGCTGATGCACCAGTGCTCGGAACTCTATGGGAATTTATTATAGCTGCTGATATTGAAATCGGGTAATCGGGTTATTTATTGTTGTGTATTGTTACACAAGTGTAATGTAGTAGAGCAAATTACTAACCATTCATCTATATCATTCCTAATTATAATTTTATTGTAATTATCATTATACAATGATTAACTTTTCTATGCTTACAAGCGTTTCTATATGTAAATTTTTGTCTGTAATACTTTTTAATCTGTCAAAATATTATCTGCTTCGTTATTGCATTATAAATGTGTATGATTAAGAATGTTTATTTTCAATGAAAAGTTATAGACTAATTAAAATAAATTAATGAAAGTTATTGTAGTTTAAATTAGTTACATACAATAAAATGTATTTATAGATTTGCATGATATTATAAAAAGTATCTGGAAAGTAAGGACCATTTGAATCAATTTATTTTTTATCTTTTATCCATTCTAAGTTATTTAAAATGAAATTTAATACGATAATCGTGGAAGTTAAGTCCTTACTTTTCAAATAATGCATGATAATATGGTTTTCTTCATGAATTTGATTTCTTTCAATAAAATAAAATATAGCTTAGAATTTTCTATCATTTGAGAAATATATATTATTTTCAGATATAAAGACGGACACAATATAGGCAATCCGGAATTTATACCTCCAGCTCCAACTCGCTTGCAATGGGATTTAAATGCCAGATGTATTGAAGTAATTGAACAATCTTATCAGGTAATCTCATGTTCTATCTAAATGTAGTATATGTACTATATTTAACGAATACAATTGATTTTTAATTCAAAAGGTGGCGCACAGTATATTAAATGATGTTGAATTACGCGTTTATGTGCACGATGCTTATGGTAAAGGTTTGATGAAAGCTCATTCCATATCACCAGACGCCTATATACAAATGGCGTTGCAATTGGCTTACTATCGTGATGCTGGCAAGTTTAATTTAACTTATGAGGCTTCCATGACAAGGTTATTCCGAGAAGGTAGAACAGAAACAGTCAGACCATGCACTATTGAATCTTCTAAATGGGTAAAAGCAATGGAGGATAAAACAACAACGGTAAAAACGAATTAATAAATAAAAAGCACATAAATTTGTTTCTCCGTGTATTTCTAATTCGATCTTTTTTCCAATATAGGTAACAGAAAAAGTCAAGTTGCTAATGGATGCAGCAGCACGACATCAAAAAAGTTATCAAGATGCTATGTGTGGTAAAGGAATAGATAGGCACTTGTTCTGTTTATATGTAATATCGAAGTACTTAGAAGTAGATTCGCCATTTTTGCAGGTAATTATTTTACGAGTCGCTATTATGAATATGATATACGTATATAATTGATTAAATATGATCTCATTAAACATGATGAATGATTTTATTGTAGGAAGTTCTAAGCGAGCCATGGAGGTTGTCGACATCGCAAACTCCACACGGCCAAACTTCGAGACTAGATTTGAAAACATATCCTAAATGCATTTCAGCTGGTGGTGGATTTGGTCCTGTGGCCGATGATGGCTACGGAGTTTCTTATATAATTGCGGGAGAAGATCTTATATTTTTCCATATTTCCAGTAAACGATCTTCATCAAGAACGGTAAAATAATTAATACTTTTTGGTTTTATTATTATAATTATTTTTCTATATTTTTTAAATATTTTTATTGTTTCAATTATATATTTCATAGATCCATATATAGTTGATCCGTATATAATTGTTTATATTAAAGTGTAATTTAATGTAATGATATCTTCTAACAAAATTATTTCAATATCTATAGGATGCTGCCAAATTTGCAAAACAAATCGAAAAAGCACTTGTCGATATGAAAGATTTACTAGAACAAAAAAAGAAAATACATCAGAATGGATCTGCGTAACTTATTGAATTACCTGTAGCGTTGTCGAGCAAAATAATTATAAACTATGCAATGAAGCGGAGTTTATATCTCCAGACAACTTTTCTTGGCTTATGGAAGAATTTAATAACATAAACATATTTTAGTGTTTAAAATATAATTTTCTTAAGGCAGAGTTTTTTCATAGATAATTATTTTAATAAATAAAGGTTATAGGAAAAAATAACGGGCCCAAAATTCAAGATATGTCTATGTTATAGACATTACATATATAGAAGTGAATTTTTATAGGATCATTTCACATTTGTCATATATCATTATATATCATTATATAATTATATCATAAATATAATTTTTATTATTAAACAATCATTTATAAATGACAATTTATGCGTAATTTACTAATAATACTGCACAGTGTATGCAAAAGTACAAGTACCAAATTTCTATTGTTTGCTGTACATAATTGCAAATTTAAGAGATATTTGACATTAATATGTGAGAAAAACATAAAAATTGATTAACAAATTTCATTACTTATTAAAAATGTTGAAAATTTTCAAACATATATGATAAAATGTTCATAATATGTTATTAAAGTTAAATATTTTATATTTATTGACAACTAAATTTTGAAAAATTTACCAAATACACACTATCATATTATTGCAAATGTGGAAGCAGTTTAATTTCATCATACATATGTATATCCTATCATAATTACTAATTCTATCATTGTAACATTGAGAAGTGATTTGTATGCAATGCAATTTACGCATATAAGAAATTTTTTTTTCTCCATAAATATACATGAATGATAGACAAGTATTGTCCTATTACTTTAATATGGAGAGACATCTCGATCTATTAGAATCTTATCAATTTAATATCTAATGAGATAGAGATGTGCAACTACAAACATGTGATTACTGATTTCTTTTTTAAGCAAACATCTAAGCGATGCCATATATAATATGTGCAACTTATCAATGCAAAATGTTTTAACTGTAAGTAATTACTAATTGTAAGCAATTTTATACTTAGAAGAAAAGCGTACGATTACATTCTCCTACTGCAGATATTTGTTACAAATATATTTAAAGATATTGGTGCTTTAAATCTTGTTATTATTCAGTAGGTTATAATTAACATTATTGAAATATTTAAGCGCAAGAAAAATGTGAAATGCAAGATGATGAGATAGGAATATCTAACATTGCTGCACACTTAATTTCATCTTTATACATTTAATAAAAGTTCTAATAAAGATTGTAAAGATTAGGTATGAAATATTACAATAGATTTCGTCTTTTAGTTCTGTAAAGTATGACATTTCATTATACATTGAACTTTTATGGAAATTATAATTAGAAATTTGCATAAGGCAGCTTGAAAGATCTAAAGTATGTTTACTAATCGAGAACAAAATATGTAAAATATTGAATGTTGACAGGAAAGAAAATTGCAGAGTATTCGAAATATTTTTGTACAATATTGATAATCGATCAGTAATTCATTTTATACCGTTTATTGATATATTTATATAGAATTCTTTTTTATTACATACAAAAATATGTAATATTTAATCATAACATGAATGTACTGTCATAGAATAAATAAAAACAACTACAGTCGTTTACTTTATATAGTAACAATATTTAAACATCTTTTGCACATCTCTTCCCCTCTCTCTTAACAACAAATGAGAAATTGTTAAAGATGTATACCGGAAACATATATAAATACATACGCGAAAAACAATACTGCATTACGACTTTTTAATAGTGTCTTTACGTGGTTGAATTTTTACTTTTTCTTGCTTCAGAGATCGGTGCTTGTTTGATATCACTGCATTTCGTAACGTTGAATGAAGAAATCTCTTGTTAACGGTTTCTTTAGGTTTCACCCATCCACTGGGACCCATTATTTCGGCCCTTCGCGCACCAAGTCTGGCTTCTTCCAATAAAGCTTCTGCTGCTAGTCTAAATAAATATTTATATTTCGTAATAACTATTGCACAACAAAAGATAAAGTCGTATTTTTGTGTTTATAAATTTCTATTTATTATATTGTTTATTATTTATATACAACACTCATAATGTAGATCGGCAATATAACTTTTATACAGTTAAATTACCTCACTTATTAGCTTCTCAAGAGTCTGATTCTTTAGAAAAATTAAAATATAATAGTGTTCATGCAAACTTCAAAACATTCATCGCTATCCAAATAAAATATTATTTTTATAACTTAATTTATTTAAAAGTTTATTCATAATGTGTCCAATTTTCTCAATGAAAAGCAAGGATAAAAACCAGTCGTTGTTCGTATATTCCAAACGAGAATTTTCCCTTATACATATCACATTGTAAATCATTACATAAATGTAACAATGTTTGGTGAAATCGTACAATTACCTATTTAATGTTTCGTCATCCATGTTTGTTTTGTCGCAAATTGTTATTCTCAAATTTTCTGAAAGAAATAAGCGAAATTATTGCATAAATATTACAGAATATTCGCGATTGCACGTACGTTGATTACGTTACAAATGCGACAATGCCCACCCTACTGAAAAAAATCATGTCACACAATTGCATTATGAAATCATGTAATTAAAATACATAAATCATGTAATGAATTATTCCAAATCAGTATGTGATTTTTTAAAATTACTTGTAATTTGAAAAGTCACATGATGATATGTCCTTTTTCCTTCTATTTCTATCATTCAATTCTTTAAAATTTGACAACTATAAAATCACATGATAGATAAAATTATTTCTAATATCATGTGATTTTTCGAATTACGTCATTTAAAAAAAATCACCTACTGATTTGGAACAATTTGTTACGTAATTTACATATTTTAATTACATGATTTCATCATGTAACGTTGTGACATGATTTTTTTCCAGTAAAATGGTGTATTTACAGTCTTTCTAATCAAACATCACGTAGCATCGAGTCATAATTTCTTAAAGATTGTCAATTTTATCAGGAAAATTCGCATAAAATTGTGATACAGTAACATTATATTACAGTAACATTACAATAATGTTCATAACAGCTGATGAGGTGTGGTCATTTTTCACAGCTGATTGATGCCATTTCCACCAACATAGATTAACTTTAATCTCGGTTCAACTTACTCTTCATCTTTTTCTAGTTCTAAAGATTAGAAAAAAACAAAGAGTAAGTTGAACCGAGATTAAAGTTAATCTACATTGGTGGAAATGAGCATGAGTCACGGGAATGTTTGAACTATGGCCCTGGTATTCATTTCTTTTACAATTTTAATGTCATAAACTGATCAGAGAACTGTATTAACATTTAAAGATTACTTAAGACAATCTTAAAAAATAACTGACTTCGTATGAATATCGGCCTATGACACTCGGGATTATTAGCCGTAGACGAATGCGATTATAAGCAATAAATTATTGCTTTCTTATTTCACACAGAAATTGCGTGGAAAGTTAGTCGAACTTACTAAATCGTGCAACGTTAATTACCGCAATTCATTAAATTGACACTTTGAAATGGAATACCATCAACTTGATGATGTTATTTGTAAATTATCTCTTAATTAGATCATGGATGAGATGTCAGGAAAAATACGTTTGTACAATCAATGCGGGGGTCACTTCTTTCTTTTTCTCTTTGAGACTCGAAGATATTATCCTTATTTCACTTTCAAAGCATGACAAGGTTGAACAAATTGAACTATACTGTCGAGATTCGAGGATTTCGAGGTGGGCACAGACTTTGGACATATGTAGAAAGGAATTTTGCTCCGCAGAGCGGCGCGACACGTATAGACGCCACAGACTAGGCATGTGAATAAACAATTATCATCTGGTTATCGTCTATGGTAGGTTCTCGGCGCCGGTCAAAGTGTCATTCTCCTGGTCGTTAGCCTGACAAAGAAAGATGGAAACACCAACGAAAGTGATCGCGGAGCTTCGCGAGAAATTTTTCAAAAAATTGGAGGAGGAAGGACCACCCGATTCTAGTATGTACATATTATAGATCCTTTTCTGTTTTTTAATGAAACGATTTTTGATATTATAATGTTAATTGATGTGTCATAAAGATGCTCATGTAACATGTGCAAAGGTCGTATTCAGTCGCGATCGTGTATTTAATTAAAAATGATTAGCAGCCCACTTGACTTTAACAAAGGCATGGATGATTGAAAACTCTTGCCTATATCATTGTATTAATTACTTATATGGAACCAAATGCTAAAGAAAATTGTAGTTGTTTTTTCATCTGGAATCTATTCCTATCTGAATTTGATTAATAATTATTCATAGGAGGTTTCCACACTGCTGATATAGCCAGGATAAAAAACAATGATGATTGGCTGAAACGATTTTTGGAACATCATGAGTTTAACGAACAAGATGCGTTCAACATGCTTTGGGAAACTTGTACTTGGAGAAGAAAATTTGGAACAAATGGTAAAACTATGCATGTGAATCTTATGCTTGACATTTTCAATTTTTATTATTCTCTGTAAGATATTAACATTTTAGATTAAAATTGATAAAAGTTGTTTGACAAGTATATACATATCTTAATTTGAATATAGTGTAAGTTTAATTTTTTCGATAAGTATATAAGCTTATAAACATCCTTAATAGTAATTAAACAAAAGTATTCAGTGCTGAATTATTCATTCATGAAATGAAAAGTACTCGATACTGAAAGAATTAAAGTTAATAGAATAATGTAAAACAAAATGTCTTTCTTTCTCTTCTTTCATTCTAAATCGAATTACAGATATCACCGAGGATAATGTTAGGAGAGATTATTTAGAAGATGGTGTAATCTTTAGCTATAGTAAGGATAAGGATGGCAAAAAACTTTTTGTAATTAAGTCAAAGTTGCATGTTAAAGGAGTAAAAGATTTTGCGGAGCTTCAGAGATGTATAGTTTATTGGTTCGAAAGATTAGAAAGGTATTGGTATATTTATTAATTTCCTTTTTTTTATATAAAGAATTATAAAAGGCATTAATATATCCGCACCTTGTATACTCTATGGATGTTTTTTATTTATTGTACTTTCAGAGAAGAAAATGGAAATCAAATATCACTTTTCTTTGACATGGTAGATGCTGGACTTTCCAATATGGATATGGAGCTTATTAAGTATCTCATTGGTTTATTCAAATCTTATTATCCAAATTTTCTAAACTATATCATAGTTTTGGAAATGCCCTGGGTTTTAAATGCAGCTTTTAAAATAATAAAATCATGGTTACCTGCAAAAGCTATTCCGAAAATTAAGTTTGTTAACAAAACCACATTAAAAGATTATGTCAATCCAAACGATGCACTGAAATGTTGGGGAGGTAACAATGATTACATCTTCAAATTTATCTCAGAAGAGCAAACAAATGGAGATAGCGTATTAAATGGTAAACTGGATAATAAAAAGGTATATATACATATATATATATATATATATATATATATATATTCTTATGTCATTGCCATAACTATATGTTAAATGAATAAGATCAAGATATTGCTTTTACTTGATGTGTCACATTCACTATGCTTTTTTGTCATTGCACTATATTCTTTTTTCTGTTATTATTCTTTTGTTAACTACATTGATTTGTTTTCAACATCATTTCTATTTCAAATTAGTTATCCCGAAAAAGAAAGTATTGAACAAAATGGAATACGTAGAAAATGTATATTAAATTATTTATAAGTGTTAAAGCATCTCTATCCAATATATTATTTCTTTAAACATACTCTATATATTTTGTAGGTACACTTTGTAGACAATTCACCACTTACGGAACAAAGTCCGACTAGTATTGGGGACCAGATCAATGAAGAACAACGTATGTACAAAATTTACATACAAATTTGTTACGTCATACTACAATATATAAAAGATTTATTTAAATAAATTATATTTGCTTCAGTCTTATCTATAGAACCCACGGAAATAATTACGTTTAATAAAGATGGAAATGATGTCACTGGGACAATTACACTTAAGAATATTACAACTGATAAATCTTTATCTTATAAGGTATATAGACATTGTTATTCGATTATTATAATAATAACAACTGAGAAATGTAGCTTAACATAGGTATGGTAATTTTGTAGATAAAGACAACATCACCTGAGAAATTTAGAGTACGGCCAAGTTCAGGACTTTTGCAACCATCTGAACAAAGAACTGTTATGGTTGTATTACAATCTGGCTATAATATACGTGGCCTATTAAACAACGATAGATTTCTAGTCATGTGCTTCCCCTTAAAAAATACAAACACTGCTACAACGCAAGAACTGAATTTACTCTGGAAGGTAAATTAATGTTGATTTAATATATTATATATGTTTTTATGTTGAGATATCAACAACTTCAAATTTAAAATATTGTTAGGTAAGATCTTTCACATAATAATATTGTCTTTTTGTAGTCTGAAAAGGCAACAGAAATGCACAAACTACGATGTTGTGACGGTGCTACTGAAAATAGCGAGACACAAAAATCTCATTTTATGCTAACTTCTGCAGTAGCAGGAAATGATCATATTGATGTATTTTCTTCTAAGGTATGTGACCTAATATTGCAGTCTTAATTTTCTAAGTATATATTAAAATAAACGTTTCTAAAAATACTAATGCATTGTAATAATTTGCAGATAAATCATTTAGAAAAACACAATAACAACATATACAGTGAAATCGTTATTGTAAAATATATGCTTCTAATTTCAATAGCATTGACGATTTTAATGGCAATATTCATGGGTTATGTTTTACAAGTGGATATTAAAAATTTGATCGATCAGCAAAAATCCTGCCGGATTCCTCGTGATACTTAAAACATATTTTAAAACACGTGTTTGTAATACTAATAACTTTGATATATAAAATAATTATAGAAAAATAATTAGAAAATCTTTAAATTGAATCTACAATCATGTAAAGATAAAAAATATCTTATATTACACAATATTTAACATGTTAAAGTTTTTATACGTTTTCTGTTCTTCCAAAAAAAGATCTATGTTTATTTGTAATTTCTCTAAATTAATTTTATATCTCGTTAATTTTTTATACATTATATATATATATATATATATATATATATATATATATATACATATATACATATACATATGTGTAATAAATCATCTAATAAGTTACCATGTGGTATTTTGTAATACAAGGCATGAGAAAGTACAGTATATTGTAAAACTATATTAAAACTGCTATTTTTATACATACTCTATGAAATATCCTTATTGTATTAAACTTGAATGTAGATTAGCATATGTATACGCGCAAATTTTTGTATATATATATATATCTCTCTCTATCGTTAATGATTTTATTTTCTTTATACTGTTGTATTAGTTATGACTTTAATGTAGCTTGTACATGATTCCATAATTAAATTATTTTGAAAATACATGAAATATATAATTATGTGGAAGAGTTCACTAATCATTCACACTTGCAACGACTATATGCTTTTATATGCTTTATTTCTTTTTATAATTTCATTCAGTAATAGTAATTTCGATCAGTATATTGCAACAAATTAATATCGCGTGCACGAAGCATGATCTTTCGACGCGACGATACATTAGAATTAGAAATATGAGTAGTTTTTTGCGAAAAAAAATAATGGGCAGTTAATATCCATTTTCACAATGTAGATTAATTTCAATGTTGATTTAATGTACTCATCTTTTTTTAATTCTTAAAATTAGAAAAAGATAAAAAGTCAAACCGATCACAGTTAATCTACATTGATAAAAATGGAAATAACTACGTACATACACTTATGAATTAATAATAATCCGAGTTTCGCGCAATTTCCGTTTATCAAATGACTTTAAAGGTCTGTTCAGACAGACTCGCACGATGCGAAATATGCGAACGCATAGAAAAATTAACCAATCAATCCTGCACAATAAGAAGTGGACGCAATAGCCAATCGCCTCCTTCTACATATCACTCTTGCCGGAAAAAGCAGAAAGTTGATTGGTTGCCATGTCAGCTTAGGTACGTGGGACGCGTGTAAATGCGTTTCGCATGTACGACGAATAATGTGCGATTAAAATTGGATACGATAAAACTTTATTTAAATCGACTCTCATATAAAAAAATGTTATAAAATTAACATATAAAAAATATATTATATTAAACATAAAGAACTTTACGATTGTGTACGATACAAAGGGCGCAGTAACATGGCTATTCTTAGCGTTCGATGCGCAATGTATCATTTTTTTTTTCGCGCGTATATATTGCATGATAAAAATTCGCTTAAATGGATTTGAAATAATTGGCAACTGAAGAATTCTAAAGCATTCGAACCTTACGAAAGGTCGACGTCGTAAATCGTACCTTCCAGATTCTAGAATGTTTAGAAGATATCAGAAAGAACAATCACGGTCGGCGTATAAACACGCGAGCGTGACGCGTGACGTGCCTAGTGCGCAGCTGCCAACGCGCAGCACAGCGCAGCATTTGAACCATCGCAGTTCGATCGGCCATATTTGCTCTTATACAACGCCCTCACGCGACGATCGTGGGTTTACGTGTATATTTGGTGGCTTCATATCAACCCATCGGTCCGAATAGCGTCGACAATCGTGTTCTACGGTGACGTTTGGTGAGTTTCCACGATATTCTAGCTGGTGGACAGTCCCGAGACGTGCCGAGCGATCCCTCAGTTCCTGGTGGCACGCGGCGCAACGGTACGGCGGCATCGTCGCACGATGTCCTCCATATTGATGACAGCGCCGACGGTGATAATTTTCTGAAATTTTTGTCGTTAATGCCCCCTGTGTCCTGAAATCGAAAGCACCCGCGTTTGTCTTAAAAGCTCCCCGACAGAATGCGCGACCTCGTGGGGCCCCCGCCGTGTGTTTTACGAGAGTCCGTGAAATACGGTGTTCCCCCAGGTACCCGCCCGCGTCACCATGGCGTTGCTCACCCGTTCCTTTCTCGTCTCGCCTTGCCTCGCTGGCGTTGCCCGTCATGGCGCGCTCGGCTTCCCTCGTACTTGCCTATGGCGTCGTATATCGGCCACCTCTAGCGCCGCTGGCCGCGTCCGATGGCAGCGCGTCGCCGCCGTCGCCGCCGTCACCGCGCACGTTGCCCCCTTGATTATCGCGCGCGTCGAGACACGCCGAGAAGCGAGCGCCCCGCCGTCGTCGCGGGCGACGCGACAACCGGGATGTTCGTCTTTGCTCAACGAGCGCCGGGCCCTCGGCGCACCACATATTTCTCTTCTCCGTCGCATTATCGATTCCTCTTGTTTAATTTGATCACGGCGATGTCCGCCGTCGAGATTGCTATCCGCTCGTCGTATCCTCGGGCGACGCTCCGAAAGGAACGACAGCCCGCATCCTGACCTACAAAGATGTTTTCGGTTTCAATGACGGTCAGGTTTATTTTCCAATCTCGCTCGTGTTTCCTTTCCTCGCAATGTAGACTCGCGATTTTTTAAGCTTGCTTTCGGTGATTAATGAAAAGTAATAAAGTTAAACTAGAAAATTGTTGCTTTGTTCTACAAATCTTTCAACTAATCATTACTCGTTTTGCCTTATAAACGGGAATAGGGCGTGTGTGAAGAGAAATTTGTGAAAAAAATGTGAATTTACAATTCGTATATAGTGCATATTTAACATGGCTTTATGCTTATTTTTAGAATTGTTATTGATATAAAGGTGTTATTGATATTAGAAATTATATTATTTACAGTAGAGTAGTAACAATTCAACACACATATTTCTAAATTATCTGGACTTATATCAATAATGTATATATATTAATGATATAATGTTTCAGACTGATGAACATAGCTACCATTGTTTGAGCTGTATGCTTCAATCATGAGTAACGTAGCTGCTATAAAATTGGAAGAGGGACAAGAATCTGTCACTGAGATACAAACTTACTTGGAGACATTTAATAAAGAGATTGAGGGTGGACAAGGCGAACAACAGTTGCAACATGTGCAATGTTAGTATCTCACATAGCAGTTTTTTTTTTACAAATATTTATATTGTTCAATATTCTATCTCTTAGGTCTGTTTCAAAATACATTGCCAGTATTGAGAACTTATAGTATATATAATAAACTAAAGATTTTAAAATATATATAATTTACTATTCCTAAAAAATTTTTATTTTAGAAGAAATAATTTAAACAAGATGGAAGGATTTCAAGGTTAATGCATTTTGGTCATGTTTTTATTCTAAATGGACGAATCAAAAAGATATGACAGCCACCTCTACTTTTTGAAATAAAATTATAAGATTTTTTTTTAAATAGTATAGTAATTGCTTTAATTATTTTGCATTATAGAAGATTATTTTGAATATTAAGTATAAAGATACAAAAAAACCAAAATTTATGAAATATTTAATTTTATGTTAACATGTGTTAGAATAAAATACAAAATACTTCATAAACTATTGGTTTTTTAATATTTCTACTTTATATGCAGCATAATAAGAGGAATCACTATGTAAACAAATCATAATTTTATTTAAAAGTGTAGAGATTATTTTTATTTCTTCTTGGCGCTACTACTAAGAAAAACAACATGACCAAACACATCTTTCTCGAAATCATTTCACTTGGTCTGAAATATTTTTATACACATACAACACACACACACACAACACACACACACACATACACAGCTATATATACACATATATGTATAGAAATGTGGCTTTTGTCTTCTTCGCATTCCAACTATGCTTTCACCTCTCTCATTTTACTGAGTAAAACAGAGAGAGAGAGAGAGAGAGAGAGAGAGAGAGAGAGAGAGAGAGAGAACAATAAGAGTTTTGCTTAGTAATTGACAGCTACTATTCTTTTTTATTTTTTTGTCTTCCTCAAAACAATGGAGAGGTCAAATCATTTAGCTCACAAAAACATTGAAAAGATTTGTTTTATCTATATATCTGTATATGTTCTTTGTATATATCTGTATATGTATCTGTTCTTTGTATATTTTTATTATAGTGCAACAAGTGGAAGGATTATCTGGTGGAGAAGAGGGTGGGACATACTTTGTTGATCAGTCTGGTCAATATTATTACCAGGCAAATAGTGACGAACCACCTGTAATGACACAGGTACAAATACAGGAGGTAGAAGAGACCGATGTACAAAACGAAGGTGATGCAACTCAAGATGAACAATTTCAAGAGATCGAAGAACTTGAAAATGCTGAAGGTGATGAAGAAGTGAGTAATGATAAATTTATAATTGTTGTCAACGATTGTAATTTACAAAACACAAAAACACAGCTATAAGTACAAATATAAATGTTAGGGACAAGTTAACAGTGAAAACAATCAAGTTGTAATTAACTCTGGCGATGCATATCAAACTGTCACGATTGTACCATCTGATACAAATCCTGGAGAAGTTAGTTACGTTTTGATAGTTCAACAACCTGAAACTGAAGAGAAAGAAAGTAAACCTACAGAAGATGATGCAACAACAGTGGCAGTAGCAGCAGCAGCTGCTGCTGCACCAGCTGAGGGAGAAGAAGCAGAAGGTGAACAAGATCTCACTGTATATGATTTTGAAGACAATGAAGACAATGAGGCTCCAGTTGAATCTGAGACAGAAGATGACAAAACTAAAATTATTAAGTTCCTCCCAAAGAAATCTCAAACCGTAACTCAAGCTCATATGTGCAACTACTGCAACTATACTAGCCCAAAACGGTATTACTTTTAGCTTGCATAATTATTTTTTTGTAATGTTTTTTATGTTGGCACGTTCGAAAATACCATTCGAGTGATTCTATGTATCATTTTATTTTTGTTTAACATTTGGATATTTATTAACAAGGATATAAAATAATTTACAGAAACTCTCGGATATTTTCGAACGTAGCCTTGTATAATTTAATTTATTTTTGAATTTATTATCGCACATGTACCTAAAGAAACGGTATGCTAAATTAGACAAGTAAATAATAAACTATTTTTTTATGTATATTTATATAATAGATACCTTTTGTCACGACATATGAAATCGCACTCAGAAGAAAGACCACATAAATGTAGTGTTTGTGAGCGAGGATTTAAAACGCTAGCTTCACTTCAGAATCATGTTAACACTCATACTGGGACCAAACCTCATCATTGCAAATATTGCGAGAGTGCATTTACAACTTCTGGTATGTAATTTGATCCTGATTACTTTTTCTATTTACACATCGTACATTGAATTATGTAAAGGAAATGTAAGAAAATATATAATATATTTGATAAATTTCAAAATTATTTTATTTTGTTTTAGATATAATTAATTAATAGCATTGTTTATTATACATTAAATATAATTATTTAAAAATTAACAGTGATTTTGCTAAATTTTGTTTTTAAGTTAGAAATGTTTGATTTATCAAATGTAAATGCTTGCAAAAAAATACTGTATAATATATAATTTCTATTTTCATATATTTGCAGGTGAACTTGTAAGACATGTTCGCTACAGACACACTCATGAAAAACCACATAAATGTCATGAGTGCGATTATGCATCTGTTGAATTATCAAAACTAAAGAGACATATTAGATGCCATACTGGCGAACGACCCTACCAGGTATATATTCTTATTTTTTCTTAATTTAATTTATCATAGACTATATTTACACAGCACCCTTAATCGGGTTTAATAACATCTATAGTTATGAAACTGACCAATTACAGTTATTACATTTTTGCGAGGAACAGCTATGATTGGCCATAACTATGGATGTTATTAAACCCGATTAAGCGTGCCGTGTAAATGTAGTCATATATGCGAAAAATATGTACATAAAAACTTTATAAATGCACTATAGGCTGCGTTCCATTTGTTACTTGTATTATTCTTGTTTAACATTTGATAAACAACAAGGCTGAAATGATTCTAAGAATTTTGCAAGTTCTAAGTGGAACATAGTCTATATGTAGATATGTATGTATGAAGAATAAGTTGCATGAACACAGAAAACTGAAAGTCTATCAAGTTTATTCTTCCTAGAATTGCAGTTCTTTTATAAATAATATGTATATAATTTATGTATTTCCTTATAATATTTTTGACTAGTTTTTATTTTAAAATATTATAATGATATTTATGATATTTAATGTAAAAAATATGTTTTATTCTTAAGAATATAGTATTGATTCTGTAACAATGACTAATAAATATAATATTTAATTATTTTTTTAGTGTCCACATTGTACATATGCAAGTCCGGATACATTTAAACTAAAACGTCATCTTCGCATTCACACTGGAGAAAAACCATATGAATGTGATTTTTGTCAAGCAAGATTTACTCAATCCAACAGTTTGAAAGCGCATAAATTAATACATAATGGTAAGTTTTATATAGAAAAATACATATTGTTTCCAGGAAGTCTTTAAGATCAATTGAATAAAATAATAATGGCTTTAGTATAAGGAAATTTAAAATAATGTTATTTATAATTTAAATATGATATAATTTGCATACCTTAAACATAAAGATTTATCTAACACGGAATGCTAGAGATCCGGGTTTAATTCTCAGCATTCTGAGGTAATATTTTTTGCAATAAGTTCTCTCTCTCTTTACAGATTTTAAAATTAAATTTGGAGGAAATTTTAAATAATAGTTTTAGATTGATTATGTTGAAAGTTCGATAGTATAATAATTTTCTGAATAATTATTTTTTGAGATAAATTCATTTAAAGAATACGTATACACGTATTAGTTTAACATCTAACTTCGACCGAAAGTTTGCACTTTTTATATTTAGATGACATAAAGATTGATTTTTAAATTGACAGTACGATATTCGAACATTGTATTCAGAAATTATAGCATTCGCGCATTGTATTAGTATTACTTTTAAAAAAACTTGGCAGAAAAAACTGTATAAATATAATATATATTTTTTATTGTATCTTATAAGATAATACGGATTCAACCTCTATTTGACGCAGTTCCATTATACAAGCAAATAGAGAAACTTTTTAAAAAATTGACATGTGTTCGGTTTTTATGTGACTGCTTTCAATGTTTGAAACACATGTAATTTCTCTGCTTTATTCTGTATTTACTGAAGATGATCCAAATTATAGTGTCAAAACATCTAAGTTATTGCTAATATTTTAATAAATAACTTGTTATACACACTCGGATATTCAGTCTCTTATTGGCTTCTTTTATTATACAGGGTGAGGCAAAAGTATCAGAACTCCTGAATATCTCGGAAAATATAAGTTTTATAGAAAAGTATTTCAGACAATTAATCTTTTTATTGAGTTTGAAGTCAAGATCAAGATTAAATCGATTTTTTAAAAATCGACGGAAACTCTCAGTTTTCATTACATAATCTTATATCTTATCTCGAGAGCTTTTCAAAACACTATAACAAAATATTTTTCCATTAACTAATTTTGCTGCATTCAGCAAAATTAAGAATTCAGAAAAAGCAGCTTTGCAAAATTATTGTAAAATTCTTTAATATAATTAATTTTGCCCTTAATTTTTTATTGGATCTAAATACATAAACTAATCATATTAAAGAATTATGCAACAGTTGCAAAACTATTTTTTTTGTTGAACGCAGTCTTTTTGAGTTATAAGGCTTGAAAGTTACACAGAGTTGCCACAGATCTGGAAAACTGGGCAAAATCAGTGAAATTGAAATTGGTCATAGAAAACTGAGAAATGTCAGGGGAAAATGTAAAAAAGTCTGGAATTTTTAAATGTGTTTACAATTTCCTTAAACTGCTCCTATTCTAAATAATTGTTATAATTTTTTAAATATTATATCTGACGTTTATAATTAAATACATTCAAAACTCGCGCATTTTAAACGATTTTAATAAAATAATTAAAATTGATATTTTATTCAGTATATTTTATTCGATTATTCTTTTTCATAATTGCATTCTTTTTTTCCAATGCTAATTTATTTTTTATTGGCTTAAATTTGTACTCAAAATTTTATTATGCTACTAAGTCTTTTTTTGATAATTATTAATAATATAGTTATTTTTAATAATATAGGCTAGCTTTCCTTGATTCTAAATGTGTTAAAATATTTTGTATATATATTTTGTATTGGAAAATTTTCCATTTGCATCTGGAAAACCTAGAAAAGTCAGGGAATTTTAAAATTCATTTTCTGTGGCAACTCTGTTACAGTACCATCGGCATTGTCTGTAGTGTCCAATTGGTTAAAATCTTTTAAATGTTGTTCAGAATCATGATATTATCATTGTATGTTAAGGAGTTTGGAGATTGTTCCCATTATTTTCATTTTTAGTGTAAGAATAAAAGTAGTTAATGGAAAAATATTTTGTTATAGTGTTTTGAAAAGCTCTTGAGATAAGCTATAAGAACAAGCAATGAAAAATGAAGTTTCTATAAAAAAAAAATCGATTTAATCTTGACTTAACTTTTGTAACGCCACCCAAGATTAAACTGATAAGATCAGTAAATAGATAATTTTAAATCCTACAACTTTTGTCTGAAAGACTTTTCTGTAAAATTTATAAATTTCCAAGATATTCAGGGATTCCGGTATTTATCTCATTCAGTATGATATATATTAGGTGTTGGAATTAATTCGTAGCGTTTTTAATGAAAGAATGTTATTTATTTCACATGAGCATTAAAAAATACATTAATGAAAGTACTTCCCATCACTTGTAAAACGCTACGAATTAATTCCAACACCTAATATTATATGTATATTTTGTTTTATATTTTATATTAATTATGTATGAGCAGATTATGTATTATTTACATGAATTTATTTTCTCATCGGCACAATATATGTATTGCAGTAGGTGATAAACCAGTATTTCAATGCGAGTTATGCCCCGCTACATGTGGCAGAAAAACAGATCTTAGAATTCATGTGCAAAAGTTGCATACTTCAGATAAACCACTAAAATGCAAACGTTGCGGAAAGACATTCCCAGATAGGTATATAAGCAATTTTTTAAATTACATTAAGAAACATTATTACAGTGTTGAAGTAGTTGAATGTGTATTAAATACAAAAATTATAATGCGCACCTTAATAAACTATATTTTTAATATATGTATTATATTTTAGATATAGCTATAAGTTGCACAGTAAAACTCACGAAGGAGAAAAGTGTTACAAGTGCGACCTATGTCCATATGCATCTATATCGGCGCGTCATTTGGAAAGTCATATGCTTATTCATACCGATCAGAAACCATATCAGTGTGATCACTGCTTTCAATCATTTAGACAAAAACAATTACTCAAACGGCATTGCAATCTCTATCATAATCCTAACTATGTTCCTCCAGCGCCACAAGAAAAAACGCATCAATGTCCTGAATGTGAAAGAGCATTTAGGTATGTATACGTAATCAATCTGAAACGTTATCTGAAAGGATTAATGATACGATAAAACTAATTATTAGTACTTTTTTACATGAAATTTTCTATTACGCAGACATAAAGGTAATCTTATTCGTCATATGGCCGTTCACGATCCAGAATCGTCTCTACAAGAAAAACAGCAAGCTTTGAAAATCGGTAGACAGAAGAAGATACAAATCATTGACGGTCAACGTGTTGAAGTAATGACAGGTAAGTTTCAAAACTATGATCTTAAATTTTTATAGGAAGTTGTAAAGAAATCGTAACAAAGTTAGAATTTGCGTGTGTTGTCATTCATAAACGTCAATTCTTTACATTATTTCATAGCATATAAAATCGTTCATCCTCACAGGGACACTTACGATATGATCTAAAATATGGGTCATTGACTAATATCCATGTGTTATATTGTAACAACAGGTGATTTAGCTTCTAAACTTAAAGGTTATGAAGATGAAGAAGAGGAGGAAGATGAGGATGACATGATGGCGGTTCAAGGTAGTGATGGCCAGCAATACGTTGTATTAGAAGTGATTCAATTAGCGGATACTCAAGGAAATGATCAGGTATTTGCTCCTTCAGCAAAATATTTTAAAGGATTTATTTATCTCTTTTGAAGCAAATTATTATATAATTAAATACATCAAGTATAATCTAAAATCATTATACTTATAATATCATTTATGATAATAATTAGATGGCTGTTGTCGCAAGTGAAGATGGAGAATTAGTAATGCAAGATCCTTTAACTCAAGACAGTAGCATAGTAACAGGAACGGGAGAAGAAATTGATGAAGTAGAAGAAGATATGGAGTTGCATGACCTAAAGATAGAACCCTCTACTCCATCAAAATCATCAGCACAGAATTCACAACATGATCCTAAATTGCAAAAAGAAATGGAAACCTGTTTTGGATTTGATGAGGTGAATAGTGCTCTTTTTTAACAAAGTTATTTTTTTAAATAACATTCATGTTACAAGAAAAAGAAAAATATATAATATGAATTTATTTAGATAATATTGAATATTAATAAATTATTATATTTTTTAGGAAGAAGAAGAAGAAGAAAGTGGTAATAATATAAACATGCTACAAACAATCTCGTAATAACAAATAAAAGAAGAAGATGTACCTATTCAATAGTCCAATGTTTCACTTCTGTCCCAGTGTTAGTGTAATATCCTTAAAAAAAATAAGGAAAATTAGACAATAAGAGCCAAAGCGCACTTGACAATTTTCCTTATTTATATTGTAAATCTATTATAATTAATTATAAAATAAAAATTATTAAAGTTAAGGAAACTCTATATATATATATATATATATTGTGTATAATAAAACTGATGCAGTGTATTATCTAAAAATACTTTGCATAGCTCTAATAGAGAGCTGCAGTGTGATTTACATGCATGGTACAAGAACTTTTTTTGCCGTTACTAAGTACACATAATAATTTATGAAAATATCGTAGTTTTGGTCTATAGTAAAATATCAAGCAAATGTACAATTATGGATATTGTAAAATATGATTTACATTATTAGCAATAAGAAAACTTAATAATGACATTAACAAAGTTAGATAAAATTATATATGTTAACTATAAGGAAATATATTAATATCTTGGCATAATATTTTTAAACAAATTTATTTATAACTTTAATGTAGAAGCCATTATGTCTTTTATTAATGTGTGTAACTAACACAATTCTGAAAAGTTAAAATTAGTTCATAAAGTTAAAACTAATAAGAATAATATTAAAACGGAGGTTACAATGTAAATAATGTTTATTATTTCCTATATATATATCTTGATTTAGAGACATTTTTAAGTTTCAATATAAACAGGAAATATCAGGAGGAAAGCAATTAATTTATATCTATCTCAAAAGTATTTTATATTGTTTATCATAGTCACACTTTTTCTTGATGTTAAAATATCAGAAAGTAATAGAGAGGTGCGAATTGTAAGCTATATGTTAATTCTATAATACTGCTAAAAATAACATTTTGTTAAAAAAGAGGACAATGTAACGTATTTTTTATTTTTTGATCAAAATATCCTTTTGTTTTGCAACTAATTCGAAATTCGAAAATAGCTTATGTATAATATTTTTTACTAATTTCTATGTGCAGTAATACGCATAGAATGATAATATTATTTTTACAATAGTATATTAGATACTTATAATTATTGAAACTTATAATTACAACTTAAAATGTTTTATAATAGCACTGTTCGTGTTTTCTAATAGTACTATTATAAAATTGTCAAAAGTTATTTCACCTTGTACTAAGCAATTTTTGATATATACTAAATACATATAAATGTTTAATCACAATCTCGCACGTAGTGTTTCCTGTTTCATTTCGGGCATGATTCGAAACAAAACAAAGCATACATTGTAAACGATTTTATGTGTATTTACTTAATAAATGTCTTGAATACTTCTGTCATTTTAGAATAAGTCGTATGGGAGTGAAATTGTTGAATTAATGAAGCATTAAAATTTTTTTATATAAGAAACAAATCATATGCTCATGCCCTTTTATTACAAACTTGAAAAGTAATATTTCTTTAATGAAATTGATTATATTGCTATATTAAAACGGCATGACATATGTACCTTCACCAATATATCGGAATAAAGAAAAGTGTATAATTAATGCTCGTACAATGTTGCTCATGAAATAAGTTATTCCGCTTATATAGGCGAAATAATCATTGTAAAAAATATGTACAATTTTTTTTATATACACAAATTGTACAATTGTAATTTAGTGATCAATTATTGTATGCACTTAAAATTCTGCACTTTCTTACATTATTCCAAAGAAAAAACAAACGGTGTAATATTCTCTCGATAATAAATATTATCTTATCGACAATATATTCATTGCAGCCATTCGACATACTTGTTCATATTTACTCATTCGTACTTACATTTTTTATTTTTCTTTCTATTTCTTAAGTTTATTTAGATTTTATGAAATCGACATTTTACATGTCATTTATGCAAAAGTTCGAACATATTTATTGAGCTTTTAAATTTGTAATTTAATCTTTTTTTTCTTGTAGATATTTTTTTATTCAGTTTTGTCAATAAATGTGTTTACCGATGTATATTTGCGTCTTCATTAGAAATAACAAGAACCAAACAAGATGAATGAAAGTACAGCACGCGGTTAAAATGCGTAGAAAATAATATAAAAATTTAATTAGCTAGTTTATTAAAATACCATGATATCTTCACATCAATTAAACGTTTTAACAATTTTCTTTGGTTTTCAACACATTAAATTACAAAAATTGAAGAATGATTTATCTTGACGAGATCGAGAACAATTACACATATCTAATCAAATTTTTGATTGTGTTATTCAAATAAAATTCAAAAGAAGAAGAATGTTTCAATCAACACATAATAGTACGTATGCAAATGGATCATGTCAAAGTTAAATTTATAAAATAACAAAGACGTAAACAAAAAATTAACAAAAAATAAAACCTTATTAAATGTTAATATTCAATATTGATGACGCAACCTATCCATCAAAACGTGAATTAAGTCCATTATTCTACATATGTAAAAAATTTTAAAAAATTGCTCAACATGTTTAAAAATTACTCAACATCAAGAGAATTTGGACATTCTTTCAATCAAATTCATGGTCAAAATTAATTGTATTTCGTAATCATCAAATGTTTCTAAACATTGAGCTCAAATCACATTACTATTTATATATATTTCGCAATATTCTATTATTCTTCCTACTAGTTTGATCCACGTAATAGTCGCGCATCATAATCTTGAAATAGAATTTTGTACACAATATTCTTTGAATTTTGTGGGAGAATGTCCTTTTTGTTTGTATTATTAATTTGTTAAGTGTGTATTCCTGAACCAACCGGGAAAAAATGTTTTATATACATATAATTATAAATAAAATTGACATATTTTATATAAGTATAATTATACATATATATAATATGCCCATTATATAACATTTTTTCTCGTGAATATTTTAGACACATGTTAATTACACTAGAAACAAATTTAGCAAGGTAATAATTTTTTAACTAGATATTAATTATAAACGTAATGCTTTTGTAATGATATTTCGGATGTGACAATAAAAAAGCTTTAAAATTATCTCAAGCATTTCTATAACAGTGCCTCTTTTCATGTGAAAGAATATTCAATTTAAAATTTAGAATGATAAAAGTTCTCTGAATATGACAAATTGTGATTTATGCATACTTTAATTACACAAAACTATTATAACATTTATCGTAGTAAAGTTGTAAATTTATAATCACATTTAAATAAGACTCTTAAGTATATAATTAACATTAATTTTACGATTTTTCGACATAATATGTGATTATTTTTCACTATCCAAAAGTTTGATATTTTGTAAAGTTTAAATTAAAGCTTTAGATACCAAAGTAGTGCATAGATCCTTCATTTTGGACCTACTAATCATACTTTATAGCTATACCAAATACTTATTGGATTACAGACAACTAAATCGAAATGGCGGTTGAAATAGCTAATAGGAAGAGTGTCGGCATTTTCAGCTTAGATAAAACGAATGCGCTACTTTGATATATCTAGGGTCGATTTCCAACGCCGATTAACCCTAATCTATTAACTGTCAATCATAATTGATCAATTTTACTAAACAGCAAATGCAATTGGTCAATTAACTAGCGTTGATGAAACTGGTCCTTAAGAACTTTAGTTTAGATTATTATATTTATTTTATTGAAAACATATTTTAAAGTATGCAATTTTTTTACATAAAGCTTGATCCTTCTTCGTTAAAACAAGTCAAGGTAGATGTCAATAGTATTACTTAAATAATTCTAAGTAAGTTTTAAAAAAATGATTTAAAAGTTATGATTTTTTTCATAGATAGTGTCGTGAATAGAAAGTTTTACAATATAATGTAACAAATTTTTAATTGAAAAACGTGCTTTTAAGTGTCAAATAAGTAGCTGATTAAATTTTTTATTGTGTCGTTCAGATCAGATGAACAATATAATAGGTACCGCAAATGTAGGTGACTTGGGACAGTGTAGGTAACTTGAGACATCTTGTACTTTTGTTAAATTCAATCGTGGTATCTATTCATGAGTCTCTAAAGAAAGTTTAAGTTTTAAACGTTAATTACACTAATTTATAAAAAATGTTTTTTTTTATAATTTTGAACCAGATAAGTTGTTTTCTTATTAAATATAAATTTTTGGATGTCTAAAACGATGCCATAAATGCCATTAAATTTCATTAGTTTTCACAAATTTCTGAAATAATTGAGATTTATTGTGCAAAAAGTAGTTTTTTGCACTATTTAACATTTTTTAATATTCATATGTGAATATACAAATAATAGTTATTAATTTATAGACTGTGCGCCGATTCGGATTTGAAACACAATCATAAACTGAAATAATAATCTCACAATTAAATGAATGAAATTAATTGCTTAATAATCAAACAATAATGCTCATTAGTATCCTAAATAACTTATGAATATATCACCTTGGATGGGATACGAATCCGGAACTCTTGAATTCTATATGGGCGACTGATTCTTTCGATCAGTGAGACATGTGTAGATGAATAATCAAACCCATCAGCTAAGATGATATTTTTTGTAAACTAAACTGCTATATAAATAAATCAAATAAATAAAGAAAAGCCAGATAATATCAAGGTTAGATCTTATAATTATGCCCATATTCATAGTCAGACTCGGTCAAAAATTTTTCATGCATGAATATGTATAAATATGTGACATTAATTTTTTTGCGGTACTCCTGATAGAAATAAATCGCTGGATTTGCTGAAATAACTAAAATCTATCAAATTAATAGAGATTCAGATTTCTCTTTGCCTGCATTTATAATCAGATCTTATATTTAAGATAGTCTTAAGTACAACCTTAAGATGTCATGAACTGATCAGAAAGCCGTATTAATATCTTAGGACATTACTTAAAATGGTCTTAAAATAAAAATCGACTATGAATATTGGCTTTAAAGTCTATTGCACACTAGATATGACGAGAGATAAGCGACGAGATTATTTAATAAAAATCTGCTTTATATTGTGCAAAAAAACAGGCTTTTACGATTCAATGCCGATATGTAATATAAGAAATTTATTTGTTGATACCTTTAAATATCTAATTTTATATTGTTGAAATTTAAAAGTAACACAAATATAGGAGGGAAATTCCTGAAACATGGCAAGTTAATCAATGCGCTACTTTATCATATTGCAATTTGCAATTTTTGAATAAAGTTGGAATTCTTTTAATTGTAAGTAAACTATATTTAATTTAAAGTTGTAAAAAAAATTTAAATGAATAAAAAAGAATCAACCTGTAGAAGCCCTTCACCAACCCCGTTAATTTTTAACGGTGGTCCTCTTTTTCTCAGCAAATACCAAGTTACATAACAATTAATAAAATTTTAGTATAACGTAATATATTACAATTATATTCTTGGCAAATTATAACTAATTGTAAGAGGAACATTACGTGTAATTTAAGGTTTGCTGGCTTTGAATATCTTTATATTATTACATACGAATTTAATACTTTCATACAATGTATTTAATTGACACCAAAATAAAAAGAACATAAAAAAAGAATTACAAAGTAATCAGACATAATACAATATAATAAAATATGAAATCATCAAATCTTTTTAATATAAAATATAAAATACAAAAATTGCTTATAAATTTTTACAACATTCTTGCTTATTATGTATACGATACCTCGTATACAAAATGCATGCTTATTATAACACAAAATTTGCGTATATTTCAAGAAAATCCGAATTCTGGTTCTGCAATAACAATCTCTACGTTTATTTAATAAATCTTTTAATGATACAATATTTATTAATTAAATGAAAATTTCAATTTCGCATCTCCTACTGTGGAAATAAAAGTTGCTGAATTTTAAGAAACTCGAAATTGAATATTTAAACAAATTAATTTAGTGAATTGAGCAAATTTTTGTTAATAAATGTTATTATATAATATGCGCTTGCATAAAAATGAAATTACGAAATTAAATTTTTTTAATGCAGATTTTAAGCTCATTTTTACCAAACAAAATTATTAATATATAAGTCTCTATTATATTTCAGAGTCTCTATAATTACTAGCAATTATTGAGACTTTAAATACACTTTAAACTTTTCCAATCATATATCATTAATTTAAGGTTCAATTTAGTAAAAATGAGCTAGAGGCCCTCCACCACCCCCGCAGATTTTATCGGCGGTCCTCTTTCCTTTGTAAGTATTACCCGTGAAAAAACGGGCTACTAATAAATTTAGTAGCCAGTTTTTTAAGGTAAATATATTTTTAATTAATTTTTTATTTGTCTAATTACTTTACTGTGATATTACCAAAATACAGTAAAGTATTAATTTTTTTGATATTATCTTTTATTGAAAAATCCTTTATACAATTCAATATAACAATAATAACAATTATTTACAATACAATATACAATCATAAGTGCTATTCAAAATATAATAAAAATGATATTATAGGAGCATAACTAACAAATTTTAGTAATGCGGGATTATACGAAAACATCGAAAATACATATGAAAACATAAATTTTCCTAAACAAATGTTTAATAAAATATTGATAAACATGAAATGAAACATCAACAATAATTAAATCGCATTTATTATTAATTATTAACTTCTCGAAAAAAATGTTTTATATAAAATTATATATATTGTAATTTTATACAATCTTATAATTTTATGTACAAATATATATAAATATACATAATTTTACACATATATAATTTTATTGGGTTGCAATTACATTAAAAACATATTAATATTGCAATAAAAAATCATTAATATATTTATGACAGCACTTTGATTCAAGATAACTTATTCCAATAATATATCAAGGTCCCTGCTTTGTGATACGTCATAATTAGCATCCGATAGAAAGAAGAACAATCTTCATAGTGGAGAATGAACTTTCTACGTCAAATTCACAATGTCCATTCGTAAAGAAAAATTAAACAGTTCGTTAAACCAGCGGTCTTGTTACAGAAAGGTAAGTATGAATTTTTCAGACTACTTACGATAGTATAATTAATAATTTTGGTAGTATGTCAATTACAATTACAATTTTTATCACATCTTTAATATAATATTAAAATTCGCGAGAAAATATGTTCTGCCACACATCATTAAAAATTATTTCTTATTAAAAATAAAGGGGTAGAATAATTTTTTAACGGAATAGCGGTTACGAAGGAATATATTTAATAATAATAAAATACATGCATTTTGTAATTCCTTATATGTGTGAGTACAAAAGTTTCTCGGGTACCAACTGTTCGAGATAAATCGATAATAGCGGGATTTTAAAGAAGTTTTATACTGAAAAATTTATTGTGTAAAATTTAATTATTTCTTATTTTTCTATATTTTCCAAAAATTTTAATCATTAATATCCCGCTAATATGAGAGTACCTATTCGACTTATCTCGAATTTTTTTGTAATCACATATTTTTAATTAAATTAACAAAAATAAAAAAATGTTAAATATAATCTCATAATATCTGCATGTATTTTATCATAGAAAAGTATGTATATGTAAAAATTAATAATTAATAATGTTCTGGAAAGGCGGGATGTCCAATGCCTAAAAATAATTTTAAAATAACAGTTAGAAAATTAAATATATACATTCGTAACCATATTTTTGTTAG